>JARJHM010000368.1:0-310000 GCA_033356055.1 Carex pumila
TGAGATAGATCTAAAAGTGATCTCTTCAGTCTATTTATAGTGGCAGCTCAAAAATGAGCTGTTTGACATAAAACGTTACCAACGTTTTATTAAACGTTACAACGTTTTATTCAAATGCGATTTTAGGGTTTTAAATCTCTGACAGCTTAGTAAAACGTTACCAACATTTTATAAAACGTCACAACGTTTTAACCTATAAAAACTTGATCAAAATAGAAGTTATTTGAAGTTTAAATCTCCTTGAAACGTTATAACGATTTATAAATGTTACAACGATTTATAAGCGTTGCAACGTTGTATAAACGTTATAACGTTTGTAAAACGTTACAACGTTTGTATAACGTTATAACGCTGTAAAAATGTTTCTCTTTTGATCAGTTTATTGTTTCAGACCAATGTAAAACGTTACAATGTTTTGAAAACGTTCACAACGCTTTATCCCATTTTAATCAACCTCTCACATACTTTACCAAGTTTCTGATTTTACAATTTATATTCTTGATAAAGGTCTTCGTGATTTCTTCAGTCCAAGCATGTTATACTGCAGTTCTTATTCTTCTTGGACCTACATAATCTCAAAATAGAAGAAATCGTAAAATTCAATAATTATATGTTTTTGCAAATTAGTCAAATAGACGTAAAAGATTATTGTACGAACAACAAGGTTCACTTTCAGCCTTTCAGATTTACCTCCAGATGATCAGTGGGATACAGCCGCCCCTCCGGGTCAGCCGTATCCACCGAGGGCTCATGATTGGGAGGCTTCTGGGAGCGGGACTCAGACTGACTCTGCATCCCAGTTTGTAGAGTCCCTATTCCATACCCCACCGCCACCGCCAGCTACCTACGCGGCCGAGCCCGCAGATCCATGGAGTATAGCACTCACGTTGAGCACACAGGCCGAGCCCGAGGAGGAGGTTACACCAGCTCGTAGAGCGCAAGGTGGGGAACTATAGTGGCAAGACTGGCGTCAAAGGAATTTCAGTAGGGAAAATAGGGGTCACCCACCTGACCGGTTTAGCCCTTCAGAGTATATTTGAGATAGATCTTATTTCCAGTTATTGATTTAGTGTAGAGTAGTTTCGTTATGTTTTATTATGTTTCGTTATGTTTTATTATGTTTTATTATGTTTCGTTATGTTTCGTTATGTTTCGTTATGTTTTATTAGTGTAGAGTAGTTTCGTTATGTTTTATTATGTTTCGTTATGTTTCGTTTTGGTATTTACTTTAAAACATAATCTCTAAATACACGGCAATAATATGACAAGTACGCAATAATATGACAAGTACACAATAAAATTAAGTTCATACAAACTTCTAACTTAATAATTAAAACTAAATTAAAAAAAAATTTCTTTCATCTTTGAAGGTACACAAGTCTTAGTCTTAGTCTGAGCCTTAGGCGACGTCGCTACATTAGTTTCTTCTTTCTTTGATCCATAACTGTAGGGGTTTTCTACAAAATCATCATCAGATATGTCATTCCGGTTAAAAAATTCATCTATCCGCACACATTTCGAACAATCACTTCTAAGCTTCCCACAAAAGGAACATGTATTGCTCTTTCCTCGAGTATTGCTGTCCATCCTTCTCGTCTACAATTTACAAAATAATAATTAACAAAAACGTTCATACATATACAAATAAAGTTAATACAAACCTCAAAATAAAAATTATTCACAATACTTTGCAATAGTGAAATAGCACTGAAGTTAATTTCTACGACCCCGAAGAAATTGGAATCCCAGTAACCATCCAGTTCCCCATGATGATGTGCTTCTTCTGGCTGGTTGCACTGCTTCTTCTTGCTGGTATGCTGTACCGGATGGTCCTGCGCCAGATGTGCTCCTTCTAGCTGGTTGAACTGCCTCTTCTTGATGATGTCCTGCGCCAGATGTGCTCCTTCTTCCAGCTTGAGAAGTGCTCCTTCTTCGTTGGGTAGTACCTGAAGGCCCTTGCATCCCAACCGCCTCTCCTCCTGACAGTCTTTCTCCCATTGCCTCCCTAAACATCATAGTTGCATTTTCACGGTCAGCTGTACGGCTTCTGGCTGTGCTTCGCCGCGACCTTTGCGATCCGCTTGACTCTGCCATGAGACGCTCATTTTCGGCTGCATTTGCTGCGTTATGAGCATCTGCATCCCACATATGTTACTTATTAACCTGTTCAGTATTAGAATGAAATATAATCCATTTTTTAAGGTTGAATATTACATACCTCGACTCTGCCTATCAGTAGTGGAACGGCGAGGACGGTGCCCCTGTCGCCTACCTTGCATTTCATCCATGGTCATTACATGACGGATGTGTTTTCTCCTACCACGCCGTATCCAATCTTTGTTTGGCTCAATTTTAGGGGTAGTGGTCGTAGGCCAATCTTCAGGATTGCCATAAGGAACAAACACGGCATTCCAAGTACTCAGAAGGTAGTCCACCCTATACCGGTGGTCAACAAATATGTCGGGTGGCCAGTTTTTATGACGACAAACAGCTAACACATGACCGCACGGAATTTCAGTTAATTGGATACCTCTGCATGTACATTCTACTGCTCTGTTGGGCCCGAATGTCACGATATACTGGAACCTTCTGTGAAGCATGGACATAGTTCCATCCTGCGTTTGGACTACTGGAACATATACACTTGGGCCCGTGACCTTGTACTTACCTTCGCCATGCGAGTATGAGATGACATCCATTTTTTTAGCTTTCTCCCACTGTGCAGCAATCTTATCATGTACCCGTTTGGAAAAAGGCTTCTCTGCATCCCTTTGTTCCATTGCTGCTTGTCGCCGTTGAACAAACCAACTATTGCACTTGTAGAATGTGTCCTCCACAAGTGCAGCCACGGGCAACATTCGGCTATTCTTGAAGACAGCGTTAAGGGACTCAGAGCCGTTTGTTGTCATGATACCAAATCGGTATCCTCCATCACAGATTTGAAAAATTTTATCAAAATTTGATTGCTCCATGACATCATTAGGACGTACTTTACCCACTCTCCTCAAAAAAACATTACACCTCGGATTTTGCTGCAATAGAACAAAGTCAAATTAGACAAAGTGCATCTCAAGGAATCGGAAATGATATAAATTAGATAATATTAGACATACCATGGCGAAATCTTCGAACATCTCCTTCAGCCTTCTTGGCTTCTTCTTCTTGGCTCCTAGTTTGAACCTAGTTCCGTACCATGCGTCCTTCCCACAAGCCTGGACCAGGTTATCAGCAACGTGTTGGATACAATACCTGTGCACAAAATTATTACTGTCCCATCCGTAGTCAGGTTTCAATGCAGCTTTGATCCCCTTGTGTTGGTCTGATATTACACATACGAATCTATTAACACCAATCACATTATTCCTGAGCCAATGTAAGAACCAACCCCAGTTATCTTCATTCTCCTTATGCACAATTGCAAATGCTAGAGGTAGCAATTGGTTCTCGGCATCATAGCCGCAAGCCATCAAAAATCTTCCCTCATACCGCCCAGAAAGGAAGGCTGCATCTATACTGATCACCGGCCTTAGGTAATCAAATGCGGTGATGCATGGTCCGTAAGCCCATGCCATGGCCACGAATTCCACAACACCTTGCCTGACCAGTCCTGTATCTTTATCGAAGCTCGGGTTGGTCCGAAATTGGTGCCTCAATCCGGGATTCTTGTCACATATCCCGAGAAGTAATAATTTCATAAAGTTGTACGACTCTTCCCAACTCCCAAATTGCCGGGCTACTGCAAGCTCGCGACCTCTCCAAAGTTTGTTGTACTTCGGGGTTATACTTCCAAACCTAACCCTTACACAGTTTGCCACACTCCGGATGCTCATAGTGGGGTCTTCCTTAATGCTAGTCCCAATGATATCTGCAATAATTGATGCCGTCAAATTTGCATGGTCGGTCCTGGTGTACTCAGATGTGCATATGTGAGGCATGTCTTGCTCAGTTATCTTCCATGTATCTCCAATATTTGTTGCTTTTGCCTTCAGTTTAAAACGACAACCTGATGATGTGCATCTAATTTCCAGTCGGGCTGTGTCACTTCTCTTCGAATGTATCTCTTGGTTCTTCTCAACATGGTACTCTCTGATCTTTTTCGTCAGTTGCTTTTTGTTGGCGAAGAATTGGCCTGCTGCGAGCTCACTCTTGTATTCAATCCGATGACCGTAGTAAGAAACATCTGCTTCTTGAAAAGCAGATGTATCATTGAAGTTTACGAACGGGTGAGTCTCAAAACGGCCACTTAACGGCATGTCTCTATTTTGCCTCACAGTAGGCTGTGTGTATTCTTCTTCCTCTTCTTCATCTTCCTCCTCTACCTCATCATCCAAGTCTCCTTCCCCCCATTCATCCCCAGTTTGTAGATTCTCATCCGGTATCTCGTTCATAAATTCAAATTCCGACTCTGTTGAATCTTCCTGGACTCGTGACGGTCTGGGTTGAGGATTTGGTTCAGGTCCAGGTAAGGATGGAGAACCTACGGATATATGTGGGATAAAAGGTGGACATTGTGGATGGGGTTGGATAAAAGGTGGAGATTGGGGTGAATTACTGTATATTTCTAGTTCTGGTTCTAGCACTGGCATTGCCGCAGGTACGAATAGAGGAGTGTGTGGTTCATAATTTGGTTGATAATTTTCTACAGCCAAATTTTGGGATGAACATCTAGCTCCTGACTCTCGGTTAATTCGGCATGCAAAAACTTCCAACAGAGGATCATCGGACCTCACAACCTTCCTAAGCAGGCCTCTGAATGCTCCTTCATCTCTCAATGTGATTCTGAGATACTTTCCTGCTTGGAGCATACGGGCCTATATTTCTAATTTCCAGTGATTCCTATTGTAGCCGCTCGCTTCATAAATAATCGAATGCAACTCCTCGAATGAGAAATTTTCTTCAACCCAATACGTATTTACTGGAGGTTTGGAGTAACGTACACCATACTGATCATTTATGAACTTCCCTCCAAAATGTACTGAAATTCCAATAGACATGGCCAATGAACTACATTCATAAATGTCAAATATTTGGTCATTTTACTGATTTCAATTGTCAACAGTTGAGAACAGTACATATCAATAATATTTAAACAGTATATATGAACAATATTTGAACAGTACTACAATAATAATTGAACAGTATTTAAACAGTACATATGAACAGTATTTAAACAGTATATATGAACAGTGATTGTACAGTGCTTAAACAGTACACATGAACAGTGATTGAACATTATTTATGTTCAGTATTTATGAACAGTATATATCAACAGTGATTGAACAGTATTTGTGTACAGTATTTAAATAGTATAGCAACAGTAAATGAACAGTACATGAACAGTACATATGTATGCACACATGTATATGACCAGTGCATGAAAAGAAAATACATATACATAAATAGTAAATACGTATATATATATATATATATATGAACAGTACATACCTGATTTACCAGCTGAACAAAAACGTCTCCTTCTTTTCCTTCTCTCCCTCTCTTCTTCTTCTTCCTCTCTTTCTCCTCTCTTTCTCTCTCTTTCTCTTCTCTGACTTCTGATCTATTTATAACAAAAAATTGTGCCAAAAAAAAAATAATAAATGGGTCGGGGTGCGGATAATATCCGCAGGGGGGAATAAATATTACGGGGCGCGGATATTATCTGCAGGGGGGGTATTTTTATAATTTTGGTGATCAGCTGGTCATTTTTATTAATTTTATTTAATGACTGGGTATTTTTAAAAAAATCGGACCAATTAACTTGCACTACTACAAAATAAGTGATTGTACATGACGCGCTGATAGTATATTAAAACTAATTATTTATATAAATTGTAATTACTATTAATGCTGATTGACAATATTAATTACTAAGCAACAACTATTTAATTAAAAATACTGGAAGCTACAGTGACCGGCCGTGACCACCTCATTAATCTTCCCTGATCTAACAATATTGACAAACTTCAACCCATTTATCTGTTATTAAAAAATTCTCATGTTAATGTTGACTTGCAAATAGTAAGAAAAAGCCTTTAAATAATATCTCATATATATTGACTTGCAAATAGTAAGAAAATGTTTTAAATAATATTCTTAACTATATATATCACATTTAAATATTGGAGCCTGATAATTGTACTCCAAATAAATTCCCGAGCACGTCCCCCCAGTATATATATATTTAATGTCAAACTTTCATTTTCAGCGTCTATAGTTGAGCTTTTAAAGTTTCGTTTATAACATTTTAAAATGTTACTCGCAGGCATTTTAATATCTATTTGCAAACAACTAAATTCTAAATCTGTGTAGTTTTAACTTCTAACTACTTTTGTATTCAAGTAAAAAAAAAAAAAAAAAAGATTTCTTTCACCCACTATTTTTTTCCTTTCATCATTCTCGTCCATTTTCTCAATGATCCATGATGAATTAATTAGTGAATCTAAAAATACAAACGTTTATGACTCAATTTTCTCTTTCAAATGAGATCCATGAATAAATAATTTTAAGTTTTTTTGAAGTCATTTTTTTTTTGTAAAGCCCATGAGCACTATTTAAATGTTTGATATATGAAATTAGAGGTTTAAATAGTTATAGATTGAGGTTCAAAAGTTGAAAATTTTTAAATCCTAGTGAGATTTACTTAAAAAGAACAATTTCAAAATAACTCAAAAATATTTCTTCATTGATCTCATTTGAAAAAATAAAATCGAGTAGAAAACGCTTGTTTTTTATATTCGTAAAATTAATCACGAATCGTTGGAAAAATGTACGAGAAAAATAGAAAAAAAATTTCTTTTTTTGACTTGAAGACAAAAGTAATTAGAAGTTAAAACTACACATTTTTTTTATGGTTGGCGGCGAAGTGCCGTGATATATATAAAAAAAGAGTTATTTACAAAAAAAAACTTAAAAAGAGAGAGATGATTATATACAGAATCATCGCAAAAATACAAAACTATACAAATTTAGAAATTAGTTATTTGCAGATAGATGTTTAAATGCTTGCAAGTAGTATTTTAAAATGTTATAAATAAATTTTAAAGTTTAAATATGGACGCTGTTAAACTAGTTGAGAAATGCACTCGGATATATAGCTTGGGAGACCATGCATGCATAGCATTTCTCTTAAATATTTATTGCATTACTTCTATCACATATTCTCTCTATATATATCATGTTAAACATTAAATACCCAGCAGGCATCAACAGTGGATGATAATTAACATATTTTTCTAATATTTACTCATTCAATATATATAGTACATGTTATATCATTGCCAAGGATACGTGCATCTTCAAGCATGTATTTGAACAGTGTATGTTGTACGGACAAATTAATGTACATCGTCTGCCAAACTATTCCATATTAATTTCCATGCAACAATCAAAATTGTATCTCAAGTTTCAGTGAATAATGGATCTGAAGGAAAAAACACCAAGAAAAACAGTGCCAAATCCAAAGGATAGAACAACCATATCAGATACTACTCTGATCTAGCTGGTGACTGCTGCTCTCTGTGGGCTCTTGTCGTGTTCATGCTGCTCATGGCAATGTAGACCTCTGCAGTGCACAATTTTTTTATTTTTAGAAATAAAAATATATTAAAAAAGAGATTGTTTTTTTTTTTTTTATCCAATAGAAAGGATCGATCGAACCAATGGTGTTTGATTTGATTAAGGTACCAATTGGGACCGAATCAATGGTTTGATCTCAGTAGTTTTATGAGGTTACAGTGTGCATTGAAATCACTGAAACCAATAAAATGATTTGGTCTCATGGATTTTTCATAATGTGCGGCTCTCGGTGCAAACAAACTACTATTGGCATGTTCAAAGGTAGAGTCAGACTTTCAAATTACATGAGTGAAGTACAGACATTGGAAGTCAATTGTATCAAATTTATATGCTAAAAATGAGAGTCAATTTACAATATTTATGACAATATTTTACTTTAAATTATATAAAATATTTATGACAACAGCTTGATCAATGAAATGAATGAAGCCAAATTAAGCATATCAAACTACATAATTCATGTTTCTCAAATAATATGACATGATCGATTGGCAATCACTGATTCTCTCTTTAAAATAATTTGCTACCAACTAGTTTAATTTATCTGACTCCATTTATTTTTTTCTACCTCAAATTAACTTGTGAATAGGTAATTAATTAATATAATCTAAAACAATAATGAGGAGGCAGGGCAGGTAGCGAGTTCTAATTTGTAAATGAGATCATGCATGCATCCATCACGTACAGAAACATGACATGGGCATGGGCAAGCTAGCAATTCATGTGACTCTCGTGCTACTCTCTGCCTTCTCTGCCTTCTCTGCCTTCTCTGTCTCTCACCTTTTCTTTTTTCTTTTTGTCCTATTTTCTTCAAAATTTATTTAAAAATTTAATGATAAGTGTCGTGCCGTGCATGGGCTGGAAAGTATATATAATGCGTGAATTAATGTACCTTTATCTTATTTTTATTTTGTTCCTTCATTTGAACTTGAAGTATATATAGGTACCGTGAATCTGTTGGTATATATTAATCGGCCAACATTATTCACCAAATTACTGAAAGCTCGATATATATCTTTACAATTTAATTTGGATCATAATTTTCTCCCTGTCAGGACGCTTCAAAATTAATAAACAGTTTCTCTTATGTTTAGTATTTTTAGGTCTTTCTTTTTTATATATGGGAGCAGCTAATAGTCCCGGACCTCAGTCTCCCAAAAATTCCTGGACTTTTAACACTAATCCTGTAAACAAGTCTATCAGATCCAGTAATGTTATGCAAATAATTCTGTAAACAACTTCAATTGATGTTGCACATATGAAACCGCGTGCGTCCAAAGCAAAACGCGTGAAATCAGTCCAAACTGTGTGGTCAACTAAGAAAGTACAATCAAAGTACAATTAACAGTTATAATGGGGACCACCTTTTAGAAGTTATAACCGGGACCAGATTTTATAATTTTTTTCCACACCTTCTAGAAGATGTCCGTTTAACAGTTTGTACGTTGCATCCATTTTCTAATTTTTTTTATTTTAGATACTTCTGTAAATATTAGTGAACAATTTATGTGAATTAAAAAATTAAGAAAAATATTATAATAAATTTCATATTTCAAAATAATTTTTTTTAAAGTAAAATAAATTAAATTAAATTAAATTTACGTTTCTACAAAAAAGTTGATAACTTAAACAAGATAATGTAAAATAGTAAAAATTCTATAAACATTATCAATAAAGTCTGTAAACATATATGAATTATTCTATTAGCAATTCAAATTCTTTCAACATTTTTGGAAACATATACAACAAAACACTGAAAGAAAAAAAAAATTACAACAATTTTACATCATACAAATCACTACTTGCATACTCTTTAAAAATTATCCTGCAACTGTCCAAACTATAATCACAATAGTAACCCAATACTGTAACTATATAAAAGTAATCCTGTAAACAAAACGCTGTAATCCTATAACTATGACAAAGTAATCATGTAAACAAAACTATGTAATTCTATAAACAGTTTTTCAAAGCTAAAAACTAACAATGACTACATTAAAAGTTTGTAAACAGAAATATGTAAAAAATATTCGAGTTTTTTTTTTCAAATTTTTTTTTCAAAACTTTATTTCAAAATTTTTATTTTCCAAAATTTATTTTCGGAAATTTTTGTCAAAAAAAATTTTCAAATTTTTTTTTCAAATTAAAACTTTTTTTTTTAAGTTTTTTCTTCAAAATTTTTTTGTCTCCTTCTAGATACTACTTTTAATTATTTTGAATTATTGAAACCTTACTACATAACTCTGTAAATAGTTTAGTTTAATTCTATAAACCAGTAAAAAAAATTCAATTTTTAAATTTTTTCAATATTTTATTTTATTTTTCAAATTTTATTTTTTAAAAATGTAAAAAAGAATTCGAATGTTTTTTTCAAAAAAAAATTCCAGCTAATTCTGTAAACATCAATACCAAATCCTGTAAACTAATTCAACAAATCATGTCAACATAAAACTTTCAATTATGTAAACATTAATACTGTAAACATCAATACTAAATCCTGTAAACTAATTCAACTAATTCTGTAAACATCAATACTAAATCCTGTAAACAAATTCAACAAATCCTGTAAACATAAAACTTTCAATTCTATAAACATCAATACTAAATCCTGTAAACTAATTCAACTAATTCTGTAAACTAATTCAACAAATTCTGTCAACATAAAAACTTCTCATTTCTGTCAACAAATTCTGTAAACATAAAAACTTCTCAACCTTTCAAATAAGTTAACAGTTCTGTGAAAAAAACAAAATGTCATGATGAAATTTTATGTTAAAATATTGACTCAACATCTCAAACCATAAACTTTATATTATTTTAATATAAAAAAGTAAAAAGGACAAACAATTCCGTTCTTATTTGGCAATTAAATTTTGAGAGGTGAAAGTGAACAGAGAGGGATTGGAAAAGCTTTAAATAAGCAGTTTGAGATGGACCGTTAAAAATGATTGAAACCGCGTGAAAAAGTCGGCGGAGATTATCGAGAGACTGAAGGTGGGGGGATGATACCTTTTCTCTTTATATATAGAGACCGTATGTATTAATTTGTATAGCAAATTGTCATCCCAATTCCCAAATGGCTGTAAAAGGCTTAATTTTAGTATCATATCTCTTTAATGTTATATTTTTGTAATCTGCGGTTGTTAATGAACTCTTTAATAATGTCAGCCCATTAATCTTATTCTCATTGAGCCTTTAAAACAATCATACAGGCCTATTAGTAATTCGTCAAAATTTAACAGGCCCAATATTACACGCTAAAAGATTTTTTAAGAATACAAAATGGGCCGGCGGATAAATTAACAAGGGAATAAAAACTGAACGCGTTCACTTTTAAAACTGCAAGCTTACATCTGCTTCTACAATTTGCAACACATGCGCATTTTAATATGGAGATTATGTTAAATTAGTGATTTAGAAAACATTGGACCATTCAAATACAATGATTTTGTACCCATCTAAAAAAATAGTATAAAAAGTTCCAAAAAATATAAAATTTGATCCAAGCGCATTTTAATATGGGGATCATCTTAAGCATTTCGGATCAATTGTTTGGACTTTGAGAACGTAGATATGAATGTGATATATAATTGGACATAACTGATTGTGTACCTTAACGAAATTAGCTCAGCTAATTACGACAGATATATGTGGCCAAATGATTAGTGGTAGTTGAACTTTCCTTGTGCACTAAGGATACGCCACTGTCACGTACCATTTCCACTGTCAGGGTGGTTCTTGTCTTTAGTTTCTTGCTATGATACTAAAGATAGAACCTCTTGGATTCATGGGCCTACAACATTCATTTCTTTTATTTATTTATTTTTTTTTTTTTTAAATGATATCTTTCTGTTCTTCTCAATGGCATTATTAATTATTTTACTTGTTACATATATGATGTTTCTTATTATTCAACAATTTCAAAGCAACTAAGCAACTAACCAACTAAAGTTATGCACCTGTATTCACCATATATATATTCACTTACCAGTTACCTATTTACAATCACAAAATATACATAAATACCATATATACATACATATAGTACACTTCTCAAAACCCATAATATATAGACCATGCATTTTTTGAACCTATATAACCTAGCTAGGTTTATATATCAACCCTGGACCAATTATTTAATCCTAGCTATCACATCAGACCAGTTGCATTAATTTGACAGTTCCAATTTCCAGAATTTATCAGAAACAGCAGACACTAATTTGATATCTCTGCTAACTATTGGTAGAGCACTGGGCACCTTGGACCGAGCTTACTGGCACGGGCAGTCCCGGTCGGCCCATCAGCACCGCCATGCAATCAACTTCCAGTTTGTACCAGCCGGACAACCAGGGCCCCACTTTCCACCGGAGGTTCCCTTCTATTTTCAAATTGAGACTCGGTAGCTTCATGACCGTGCTCGATGCAGCTGATTGCGTGCCTGTTGGGCCCACCAGATTAGCTGAAAGGATGTCACTATCAAGCTGTCCTTGATTGAACGGTGGTAACGCCACGTCAGGTGTTATTTGCACTCCGGCATATGCAAGGTACACATGCAGCTTGTCGTAATATATGCTGGCACGTGAATTAGGGTTTTTTGAGATGAAGGTGGTTGATATGGTAGAATTTCTTGCAGATAGGTCTTTGAGGTAGAATTTGGGGTCGGTGGGGTGAAAGATGAGCCAAATGAGGAAGGAGATGGAGAGGAGAGAGAAAATCAGGCCAGAGAGAGAAAGTAAGAGCTTTCTGTTGCTTTTCAGGTGGTGAAAAAATTGGTTGTGACCTTTCTTGGAGCAGTCTTTTGGAGGTGATGCAGTGAAAATAATAGACATTTGCTAGAGAAGAGAAAATAAGGAGAGAAATAGTTTGTTACTGTGTTTGGATGAAGTCAAGAGAGAGAGATGGATGCAGTGGAGGGTTTAATATATAAAGTGTGCTGAGATGGTGGCGTTTGTCAGTGATCTTGCACATACAAAAGCATGCAATTATTAGATATCAACAAAATAAAAAAAGAATGCAATTATTTATAGGAGTCACAATCTTTTGATTTGGAGATCGACAAGGGTTAGTAGTGTTTGGTAACTTTGGTTTTATTTTTCAACTCAACTTTAGCCTTTAGGAGTTGTCAATGCAATTGTGAACAGAAATAATTTTTTTTAGAATTAATTGTGAATGATCAGAGATATCGATCAAATGGTGTGGTGTACAAAGAATTTATATTCAACACGTATAGTTATAGTTAATCCCATAGACATCAAATGGTGAGATGTACAACTTTATTTAGAGTAGTAAACACATTATTTAATTAGCTGATGAAGTTGACAAGAACCAAATCTTGGCAGCCTCTGCCTAGAATTTCAAAAAAAGAAGTTGACAAGAGCCGATCCAAATTTAATTTAGATGAATTGAATTTTTTGCATCTTACTAATTAATACGGACGCTTCTATATATTTAAAGCCATGCCATATCTGTGTAAACCGTTTCCGGCACGGCAAGGAATTAAATTGCATCCCAAAAAATTGAAGGGAAAATGATCATATGTTCTAGCATGTTGTTGTGAGTCCATGCTACATAAGTTACAATTATAATTTCATTTGAAGTCTTCATGTATGAATTGTAGTATATATGTAATACTAGTAAATTTAAACTTTTGTGCGTTTAGATCGTTATATATGAATTAGTAATGTAATAATAGTGTAAGAAGAGTGCTAATTCGAATAGTGTGAAAAAAAACTGTTAATTTTGTACTATTTGAAATAGGATAAATATTATTTAAATTGTATGTTTCAAAATAATACTAACTTGAAAAGGACTAATCATATTGTTTGAATTAACAGAACAGCACTAACAAAATACGTCTATCTGAATAGAAAGAAATCCAAATCCAAATGAGAATAAAAGACCTTTAGTTTTTTTTGTTTTTTTTTTTGTTTAAAAAAAAAAAAAAAAGTAGGCTGTTAGGAAAAGGCAATTAAAGAAAAGTAAAAGGAGAGAGAGAGAGAGAACTCCTGAATCCATCTTAATTAATGTTATTAATTAGTTGCAAATGGTTACATCTGGGTGCATTGGAGCATATATATACATCTAATGAAATGAAATAAAGTAAAAGGCGGTTAACATCATTAGAAGGAAGAAAGTAAGTTACATGTTCATTATTGATTTTCAAGTATCTTTCTCTAACAATTTTCAAAAGTGCACCTAACTCTTTCAAATGGTACAACGTGCACCTGTAATAGTTCAGAGAAAATTTCTTTAATGTCTTAGATTTGTCAAGCCTTCATGTGATCGAGAAAATTGAATAATTTATATATCCAACGATTTTTTTTTATTTGTTTTCTTAATTACATATTCATATCTCCTGATGAAACGAATTAATAGGTGTAAGGTTTAAGTATATATATGTGCACTTACGATTTATTACATAGGTTAATGCCACTAAAGAACAGAAGCTAGCTAGTTAGTGGATTGAGCAATCTAAATATTAAAGTACCAAAGTGGGATTTGGGTGATCCCAAGTATATGCAATGATAGACGACAATCCAATCATGCATCACAACTTTTTTTTTTGTTCTAAACCTTTTTATTATTTGTGATATTAATTCAAAGATAATGTAATCCAATCATGCTTGAATGTAAATATTTATTTTTATGTTATATGAGGAGATAGAATCTAAAATTTTATTAATAATTTTTCTTATAAATATATTTGTTAGTGATAATTTTAAGTACTAACCATAAAAAAAAATATGGGAAACAAAAAAAAGAAATAGATGTATATATTCTATTAATTAAGATATTAAAAGCAATGCTAGCTAATTGACACACACACACATATATATAGTATGTGCCACAGAAATCTGAACATTTGTCAATAGTTAACCTTCAAGCCGGAATAAGACGGTCTGACATTATCTGTAAACAGTACTTAATTAATTAGGTATCAAATGGAAAACTTGATTGAAAAAAAAAAAAAACTTTATGCTAGTGATCCGATTGATGATAAACTGTTAATAGTGGTTAAACTCACGAACTAAAGCTTATGCTTTAAATTCTACGATCATTTATTGATTTCTTTCTTTGAAGTAACTCATGAATTAATTACAATTGATAATGAAAATATGTATTTAATTATGTTGTTCCTTTCAATATGACTTAACAATTAACACATGCAAGAGCATTAATTAATTGTACCATGCTTTCAGATTCAGATTATGCGTTTGCTTCCCACTTTCTCTGTGTACCCGAATTTTAAGCGTAGCTAGCGTCAATTTGTCCCTTTAATTAATTATTAATTTGTAATTAGTTTATACTCGACAGGACAGCATATTCTAACTTTCTCATAAACGATGCCTTTTAACCGTCAAGGGGCAAGGGCCAATCTGCAGAAAAGGTCAGGTCAGGTCAGGTCAGGCCAAAAGTGGGATCAACTTTTTAACAAACTTTTTTATTTTTTTATTTTTATTTTATTTTATGGTGCGAGACGCGAGCAAATATGAACCCCAAATCTTCTGAGGCAGGTGGGATCGATGATCACGCGCGTACACGTTGGGTGGCGATCGAGTAAATTAGCTGGCTTGCCACAACACCTGAGTCGATCATCAGCTGAGATTAAAGGAAATTAATTAAGAACTATAATTTTAGTTCATAATCAGGAATTTAGGATCAATGAATTGAGGATTTTAATAAGACCCCATTATTTTAAAACTCAAGAATATTCTGTTCAAACGTCGTCCAGCTGAAGATGTGAAAGTCTAGTTGGTAAAATGTCGAATCCAGGCACCTTTATCTTATTTATATTTCTATTTTTATTTATATTATTAAAAAATGGAGAGAAAGGAGTGGGCGCATATATGTGAGGATAGCAAAAAAAAAGAGATGCTTTTGCCAAGATCACATTTAATTAATAGAGGATATATATATATATATATATAACATTGCTGCCCACGGATTAAAAAGGGGGCAAAAGGCTGCGAGTGCTATCATAAAACAGCTTTTCTTTTGCCAAGGACTAGCATCAAGTCGGATTGAATTGGATTGGATCCCACGAGTTTTTCAGGTTGTAAAGTGATACTAGATATGTCAGATCAATGTTCAAGTTGGATCAGATTCAAATCAAATTTCATTTTTCAAATTATATCAGGAAAAATTTTTGATTATGAGAGCGAATTCTAAAATTGAAATATATGCAAATTGTTGATATTGTAGCTTTTAGAATGTTGTAATGATTTTGAGTATAATTTTCGGGAAAGAATGTTGTAAAGCATTTAGAAGATTCATGCAGCGGTAGCTGAAGATGAAGAAATTTTCGTTGTTTCAACGATTCAATCAAAGCACACATGCTGTGGTGTTAATAAGCGAGTCAATGGAATGCAATGATCGAGTTTTTAAAAATCAGGACTCAGGAGGGAGATATTGGGCCCACGGGCCGAAACCCAGAAAACCCAATAGAATCTTTCGGAATCTACCATGACCCAATATCGGAAGCTAAATCTTATTGATGACAACAGATTACAATAAGAAAATGAACCAAGGACCGCACATTAGCAGGGGACTTGGCGAAGGGATAAAAGATAAAAGAGAGGCTCAAACTTGAAAAACAAATTAATTAGCTGGGAACAACCTCTAGAGTTGTAAACAAAATGATAAGCAAGTATAAACTCAATTAGCTAATTCAAAAAAATATATACTTTCCTTAACTTGTACAGATGCAAATGTTTACAGAACACTAAGGTCTACCACCACCAAACATAGTAGCTACTCTACCCTTTATGCACCTAATAACAAAATCAACACTGCATAGAAAAAGAATCAGAAATGTAAAAGACTGCCAATTATTTAACTTTGTGTAAAGGCGTACAAAAAGTGAACATCAGTCAATGATACTACTACCAGCATAAATTATTTCCAAATGCTGAACTTATCATATAATGAGAAAAAACTGTTCTGAAAACTAGATAAGACCACAAGCTATACAAAACACTAGACCAAAGCTGGTTAAAAAAATCCTCAATTTGAAAATTACGACAAGCTTCAATTAAGGAGATACTAAGAAAGCACCAATGCAGCAACTCTTTTCAAGGAAGTGGCTGCCTTAAGAAGGTCAGATTCAGAGTGTGATGCCGAGACAAAAAGCTGTAAGCCAATTGGGAGAGGACACTTGTCCAGAGATGACCTTTTTGTTGTCACAATAAGTACAGAATCCTCCTCCAAAACCTGAATAAATAATTTGATTAATTTCAGCAAAATAAAAAAAGAAGCGTGATTTTGAAATTAATCTATGCATAGTGATCAGGTACAGTTCCAAACATATACTATGACAAATATCTAAATAGAGTTGGCAAAATCTGGCATGAACTTAAAACCCCACATCATCTGCTTGAGCCCAAACCTAACCCGACCCAACTAAAATTAAAAAGTCAGGAAACAATACCCAGTTCAACACCAGCAAAGGATCCAAATTATAAACCAAACAGCCAGGCAACCAAAATTGAGATGAGCCCATACCCAAAATGTCCAGGATCAAATAATGGATCCTACAAACAAACCCAACCCAAATGGCCTAACTTGACCTGAGGTGATTTGACCAGCCTGTTTGCAACCTCTATGTGCCAATAGGAATGCACACTACATGGGAATCAAATCCCTAATAAAACATACCCGTTTAGCAATGGACTCAAGGAGGTGCATATCAGCCTTGTCAGAGCCGGTTGATTTCTTCAGTTTAAGGAAAACAATGGGAGATAATAAATGGCTTGCTACAACAAGCCCCGGAACATCTGACAACTCTGCATTTCCAAATAAACACATTATAATTAAACAGTCAATCAACAAACACAGCATGTTTTTGAAATTTTAGGAAGAAAATATTAACTGCTTTATAATTGAAATCTATGACTAAAACAAACAACAACAATGATCAACAACAAAAAAGGAAGTACCATTAAAAAGTGTAGCAATATTAGCCCTTAAATTGGCAAGAATGGACGGATTTTCCTCCAAATGATCAACTGCTGCAATTGCAGCACTCGCGAGATATGGAGGCAAAGAAGCAGAAAATACATACCCTGCGCTGCTCAACCTCTACCAAAAACAAAACAAAAGTGTCCCAATTGTTGTTACTAAAATTTATAGTGGAAAAAGGCATCTAATAGTATGTTTAATTGGACATGTACATTTTAGGTTATTCTTTTGCATTTTAACAGCACATACTTGGTGATCGACAACTCGAACGCTTCCAGTGCAGAAACCCCCATCAGTGGCTAGAGCATTTCCCATTCCAGCAGTTATTATGTCAATTTTCTCAATCTGCGTATCAAACAATTAATTCCAAATAAGCTACAAATTAACAGATCCAAAAGGGACAAAAAAGAGCAAATAGTTTGTACAATTACCAAGCTGCAGTTCATTGCACATTAATTGTTTTAGTCCAGCTTTGTATTGAATAAAAATATTATTTTCATTGAGGCACAGTTGAGTCAGTACACATTTGTTTGCTTCTGTGTGTTCTTACATTATCTTTCTGAAAAGAAGATAAATAAAACGCACCGGGACTCCACATTGCTCAGCAAGACCACGACCTGAATTTCCAAGCACGCCAAAAGAATGGCTCTCATCCAGTATAATACGGAAGCGGTACTTCTCCTTCAACCTCACAATCTCATCCAGTGGGGCTATTTGTCCTGAATTCTGCACCAAATCAGGGCCAAGGATATCAGAGAAAATAACTCAGCTACCAGAATTAAAAGAGAAAACAAACTAAAGGTCGAATTCGGTTGTTTCTGCAGGCCTCAAAATCAACTACAACCCTAAATAAATGGTACCATGTGCACTACTGATCATACAGTTACTAACGCATCTGTAATTTTTGGGTGATTTTTGTTAAAGGTAACCAATTTTTTCTAGTTCCGCAGGGAACAAATGACGTTTTAAGGTTTTGCAGGTTAGACATTAATTCAGCCAAACCAACAAAAATTATATATATACTGAACCTGGTAGATGGATTCAACAACAATGTAACGGCGAATTTTCTCAGGGTGTTTGCTACGGCGGGTGACTTCCTCCAACTTGTTTTCTAATGATTTCATGTCATTATGCTTGAAATATGCCACAGTGCTTCTTGAAAGGTATAGCCCATTCTGTACTGCCCAGTGAACCCCCTCGTCTCTATTTTTTGCAACAATATTGTAAACTAAGTAACAAATAACAGGTACATAATAGGTAGCAATAAAATGATGTTCACAAATAGAGCCAAATAAAATGTGAAAGAAGTAACTTACGCAACAATGATGTCGCCTTTCTTACAGAATGCAGGAATAACACTGAAAATAGTTGAAATACCATAGGAATAGAGTATTGAATCAGGTGTCCCCAAGAATTTAGCTATTTTTTGCTCACAATCCAGGTGTACATCTGTATACAAATTAATTTATGTCAGATACAAATTTTTACTCTTAAAATGGATGGTGAGGGACTATGAGGGACTACGAGAGAGAGAGAGAGAGAGAGAGAACAGCAGAAGAAAACAAGAAGAGAAGTCTCACCAATGGTCCCATAAAATCCGCGAGGCCCACAAGAACCAACACCATATTTTTCCAGTGCACCAACACAGGAATCCTAAAATTTCATGTGTTACAAGTTCAATGCATGAATTACATTTAAAATGAGGGAAAAAGAAAAGGTCAGTTAAAAATAGATTCTTCTCACAGTGATCTTTTCATTTCCAATGAGACCGAGATAGTTCGCAGATGCAAAGTTCAGCACCTCTTTTCCATTAACTATTGCATGTGGTCCTGCAGCACTGTGTCAGAAAAAAAGAAATAAATAAAGAAGAAGGAAAAGAAATTCAATCTTCCAAATGAATTAACTTTCTATTAACCTACAAGAAAAGAAACTGTGCCAAAATATGGTATTTTACTTTATACACGGACTGCAGATTTGTAAAAAATAATGCATCAAAATGAAGAGAAATAGATTGCAAACAGAATAATTTAATTATGTGAAACCTTTCCAGAATAGGGGCCTCATCTGTCATGTCTTCAGTAATTTGTGGGGTCAGGGGCTCAGGAACCCATTCATCACATAGCTCATCTATTTCCTATTTTTATATTTCAGCAGAAGCACTTTACTATTAGCACAGCACAAGAAAACACAATATTCAACTGTTTTTGAGTAGAAGTAAATAGAAGACATTGTAAAATTAAAACCTTTTCTGTCAGAGGCTTCTTAGGGGGTTTGTAACTCTTCCTTGAAAGCTGGAATAATATTACCACTACAAGTAATACTTCAACCACTAGGTGACCTTCATTTTGAAAATTAAGCAAACAATTAGATTCGTTTAAAAGAAGTAAAATATCAATAGAGTTAATTTACATGTACTAAAATTAGTATCCTTTTTAACTTATTGCTCTCAATTTTGTACTCTCTGAAAGCTCCATGGTTTTATAATCACAGAATTTGGCAAATTGTAAGAGGAGAAATTACCATCAATAGGTACACCAAAAACAACAGCTTTGGTAGGAGCATCAAAAGCTAAAGAGACCCAGTCCAGCACACTGGCCGTTATGTTCACCATTGCTGATGCCATCTGTTTTTATTTTTATCCTCTTATACCAATTTCACTTGACCCAACAATTCAATAGTTCACCAATAATCTTTTTATGTGTGAGGAAGGGTGTGGCAGACCTGAAAATAAGTGTATACACTGATTTGTTACCTCCACTTTGGATGGAACCACACGAGAGAAATAGTTTTCATATAAAATTCCAAAAGAAGAATTGTTCCCATCAGATTTAAGATTTAGTCAAATTCAGTGAGAATTTGTACTTACTCAAATCTAGTACAGTTAATTGTAATTCTCCTTATGCAAAAGGTGTTTTTTTTTTTAAGTGGAATGGAATTCGATCTGTTAAAATAAACTATTCAGGTATTAGGTATAGGTATTGTGAATAAACTGATTTAAAAAATAAATAAATAAATAAATAACAGAGTTGATGATTTCAGCTAGAAAGCTTCTTTGCAATAAATCCATTAACATTAAATTCAAGACATCAAAACAAAGGCCGTTTACAATCTAGCTAGAATACAGATTAAGAAAAGAGTAGAATAACAAATCTAACAGTAATATTTAGAACAAGGAATAGACATTTGAGGCAAAAGGACCTTACCGTTTCCGTAGTACCTCTCTCTCTCTCTCTCTCTCTCTGAATATATATCTATACCGCATCTATGCAAAAACTGACATTAGCGGCGATTTATAGGGGATAGAGACGGGAAATTTGAAAAACTAGCAAGTAGGAACTGAACGTGAATGATACGAATGGAGAATGGAGCCTATGGAGTCTCCTTTGGAGAGCTTGACTAACGACGATGAATCAATCAATCGGAGAAGGTCAGTCAATTTAGGTGTATTTTTTTTATTTTCTTTTTCTTTCCAGAAATTACCCATTTGCTTAATTGCTTTCCAGCGCAGGTCGGTCGGGTTCCTATCCAGCCCAGCCCAGCCCAGCCCAGCCCAGCCCTCTTTCTGTTCACTTGGGCCGAGAAAATGAGAACAGACACAGCTAGTGCAGAGTAGGCCGTAGATGATTTTCTTATTACTTTCTACTTTCTTTCTGTGGCTCTTACTCTTAGTCTTAGTCTTAGAGCATCTCCAACGGAGATTGTTTTACAATTGCTTATTTTGATGTGGCTGATGCTATTTTAATTACTGGACTACGGATAAATTGCTTATAAAACAAATTTGCTTTAAAAGAAATCGTTACTTAATTGACATGCTGGTGAAATTATTGGACTAAATTATTTCTTTCTCCGTGACTCCAGCGCTCTCTCTCATAAAAAAACGAAACCTCTTTCATTCCATTTTTTCAGAAATTTGGCTACTCCCAACTATTATTCTTCTTGCCAATTTCTCCAACAAATTCACCAATATTTTCTCTTCATTTTGACATCTCAATTATTGAAGATATTTTTTATCTCAATTTCTGTATTTTCTACGATCGAGCTATGTGGTGTTACTCTTAGTGTTGACGACTGAGCCATGTGGCGTGGCGTTATTCGTGTAAAGAAATGGTGATTTTCTATACCACACTGCCAGTGCATCCTTTCATGTTTTATCGGGAGACCGTAATCAGTTCAAAAATTATGTAAATTTCAACTCAATCCGATGATAAAATATACCTCAATCAAATGCCAAGTGCTGAGTGAACAAAAATTGTGACGGGATGTGACATGCATGATTAATACATCGTAATTTAGTCATATTATGTCACATGGTGTTATTATAATAGTATAAGATAATCAAGTGATATGAATAATCACATTACGTATGGTCACACTGTGATCAAATATGACACGACTGATAATGTTTATTATTTATTTTAGATTTTAAGTTAGTTTATAAGAGAAAAAATAGATGCTAAAAAAACAAACTATTGCAAAATAAATCAATATAAAGAAATATTGTTAGAGATATTGGTTGTATGTATCAGATGACTGGATAATTAAATTTGTGTCACGTGTTGTGTGGTATCATTTTTAATTGATAGAAGACACAATACAAAATGAACAGACTATGAGATACACGAGTCTCTTCTCGAAAGATAGGATATGCAAGTATCTTCTCAAAAGATAAGGTACATGAATTATGTCACTAAACTGATACACATGACATGGCATGACATACTATAACAAAACCAACAATGATGTAACTAATTTAAAAATACTCAAAATTAATAATTATATTATTATTTTTCTGACTCTGTCATATTATATGAATCTATGAATTAGAAACCTTAAAATTTATTATGAAACCAAAACCTCAAAAATCATTTCTAATTTTCAGTCGATATGTATCACTTCTCTTCGTATATGTCTCCTGGTTCTTGTCAACATGGTACTCTTTGATCTTTTTCGTCAATTACTTTTTGTTTACGAAGTATTAGCATTTTGCGAGCTCACTCTTGTATTCAATCCGATGATCATAGTAAGAAACATCTGCTTTTCGAAAAACAGATGTGTCATTGAAGTTTACGAATGGGTGAGTCTTAGAATAGCCACTTAACGGCATATCTCTATTTTGTCTCACAGTGGGCTGTGTGTATTCTTTTTCATCTTCATCTTCTTCATCATTAATGTCCCAGTCTCCTTCCCTCCATTCATCCCCAGTTTGTAGATTCTCCTCCGGTACCTCGTTCATAAATTCAAATTCTAACTCATTTAGATCTTCCTGTAGTAGTGGTTGTCTGGGGTGAGGATTTGGTTTAGGCCCAGGTAAGGATGAAGGACCTCCATACACGGATATAGGTGGGATAAAAGGTGGAGATTGTAGTCGGGGTGAGATAAAAGGTGGAGATTGGGATGAATTATTGTATATTTCTAGTTCTGGTTCTGGTATTAGTCCGGGTACGAATAAAGGAGTGTGTGGTTTATAATTTGATTGATAATTTTCTGCAACCGAATTTTGGCCTGAACTTCCAGCTCCTGCCTCTCTGTAAATTCTGCATGCAAAAACTTTGCATAGTGATTCACTGGAACTCACAACCTGCGCGATCAGGTCTCTCAATGCCCCCGTCATCTCCCAATACAATTCTTACATACTTTTCTATGTGGACTATTCAGGCCATTATTTCTAATTCCCAACGATTCTTATTGTAGCCGCTCACTTCATAAATAAGCGATTGCAACTACTTAAATGAGAAATTTTCATCAACCCAGTACATATTTTCTGGAGGTTTGGAGTAACGTGCCCTATCCTGGTCAAAAATGAATTTTTCTCCAAAATATACTGAAATTCCAATAGGCATGACCAATAGACTACATTTGTAAATGATAAATATTTTGTCAGTTTACTTATTTCAATTGTGAACAGTTTATGAACAATAGTGGGCATTATATGAACAGTAAAGACGTATATAAACAATAAATATAAATGACCAGTAACTACGTAAATGAATAGCTGCAAAAAAAAAAATTATCTGATTTAGAAGCTGAACAGTACGTCTCTTTCTCTTCTCTTCTTCTTTTCCTCTCCTTCTCCTTCTTTCTTCCTCTCTTTCTCCTCTCTCCTTTTCCTTCTATCACAATCAGAAAAATCGCCTATTTATAGCAAAAAAACCAACCAAAAAAAGAAATAAATAAATAAATAACCCAGGCCGTGGAATTTTTCCACGGTTCCGATTTTTTTATTTGGACTGTGGATTTATTCCACGGTTTGAAATAAAAAATGGGACTGTGGAAAAAATCTACGTTTTGGATATTTTTATAATTCTGATCATACCGGTTATTTTTATTAAAATATTTACGAATACTTGTAAATTTATTTTATGAACATTTTAATGAGGTGTCTTCTGTGGGCCGAAGATTTTAAACTTTAATTACATGGTACATGACAAGTGGGTTCCAATACGGGCCTGAACTAGGTCCAAAGTTTTAAGTTTATGAAGATTCTTAATTTTTTAGCCTGCTGTACCATAGTTCCTCCCACATAACATGCACTTCCTTTTCTTTCTTTTTTTTTTTTCTCTTTTTTATGCAATAGTAATACTCATTTTTTTTACTATGCCATCTCTTATATACGCTGTTAATCTAGATTTAGAAACAACATATGAGAATTTAGTAGGCTTTCAAAAAATCTTGATCAATATTCATACTTCATATGCTAATTGTTAATTTATAGGAAATACAAAGACAGGTAATCAATAAATCAGTACTGCACGTAGAAATTTCACCTTAGAGTCTGTATTCTCGTACTCAAAATTTGTACGTGGCCAAGTCGTACGTAGGATGTCTTCGAGATGTATGTAGGGCTGTCTTTTGGTTTTGGGTAAATCCTAATCAAGGTGAGCTTTGATTAATTCTGGGTGAAACCTTGGCAGGGACATCCATTATAGCAGGCAATCCGTTGGTGCTTCCGCTTCCGCATATCCACTGACTCATTTAGCTCAGGCACCTTGAGATCATATGCATACGACTTGGAATCGGAATGACATTCAAATTCAGGTGTCACAAAACGGCATGCATGTCTTGGTTTTCTTATTGTGTCGTAACTACTGTTTTTGTTTTTGTTTTTGTCGAGGATCATTTCCTTTGAAACGTACGGTACCAGTGCACCACATCTTGCAATTGACCCAAAGCACACTTATGAAGATGAGGGAATTTTAAGGTTATCCCCTCTGCAATATATAAGGCGCCACGCATCATATCAATTGGCAATTCAGACCACTCACGTCTACATGTCCTGCAATTAAACAATTTAATTCACTAGCTTTAATTAATTTAGATCGAGGTCATAATATCATTTTAAAAAGGTCTTAAACCAAAACAATAACTAGCTAGCACTTAATTAATTAATTGTACTTATAAATTAATATATATATATATAGTTCAAAGTTCAAACAAACTAATATATAAAATCGTCAAACCATGCATGCATATATGGTCAACTTTCTTAATTTTTAAATCTTTAAACACATTAATTAATTGGTGAGTGGCCGGCCATGAAAAGGAAAGAGAGGCTATATATATATATATAGGAGAATAAAAGACATAACAAAAGGCAATTAGAGAACATTAATTACCCAGCTGGGATCAGATCGATGAGATAACATATATACAACATGCATGTCATCTGCTGGTGCTTCTTTAATTTGTACATGTAGCATGCATGTCACCAGAACAGAACAGAAAAAAGGATCGAAATATATTTATGACTCTGCTGCTATGCCATTGCCATTGCCATTGCAAACAAGCAACGCGCCCACAAGTTATGTTGAACCCACAACCCCCCCCCCCACAAAGTGGGCTCAAATACGGGCCTGAATTAGGTCCAAAGTCTTTTAAGTTTGAAGTTCTTAATTTTTTAGGCTGCTGTGCTCTACTGAGGTATCTTTTGTGATATTGTGTGATCTTTTACGAAAGTTTTAAGTTATTTAACTTGTTAGCCAGCTGTAGTGCTGTGCACTAGGTCCTCCCACGTAACACTTTTTTTTTTTACTATGCCATCTCTTATATACGCTTCATGGCCAAATACACTGTTAATCTAGATTTAGAAACAACATACCAGAATTTAGTAGGCTCTCTCTAGTTCAATATTCATACTTCAGATGCTAATTGATTTTTATAGGAAATACAAAGACAGATAATAATAATAATAATAATTCATTACCAATAATGATAGATATATGTTGATTTTTATTTTTGCTTGTTTCATTTTAGACATTAAAAAATCAAACACTAGTTCTCGACCCATTCTAAATTTTAAGTTTTTGGATTTCATTTGGTTGGATTCCATAGTCAAACATGAATAATTTAAAAGTGCACAATCCGAGACAGGAATTCCAATCAGATCAACAACAACTCGAACGATACAAGTTCGACACACTGTTAACTGCTATTTAAGACATACTTCTTTCTCTAAACAGCAAAAGTAAACAAATCAAAGGTGAAAAAAAAAAAAAAGGAACAGCGAAGGCAAATGCAATGACAAGTTTCTAAGTTGACATGCATTAAGGATCAACGTAACAGTTAGGATTTCCAAGCACCGGCACTT
Source organism: Carex pumila (assembly GCA_033356055.1). Taxonomy (NCBI): domain Eukaryota; kingdom Viridiplantae; phylum Streptophyta; class Magnoliopsida; order Poales; family Cyperaceae; genus Carex; species Carex pumila. The sequence continues at coordinate 26,117 of JARJHM010000368.1, forward strand.
GGCCCATGAACCCCTTACGAGCACCAATAAGCATGTCGCACCTCACATAAAGTGGGACCCACCTTCCGTAAAATGGCCCTGACTGAAATCTAATCCTCCCTTGCACCACTAACCGCAACCCAATGAAGCCATACGTCTCATCAGTCATCAACCCCTCCATCACATCATACGACACAGGAACGGCTGCACCACCACCAACCACAGGCGACAAAGCCAGAGAGCTACGGGGCTTTTGTGCCAGTGCTGGTAGCTGAGTTGAATATGTAATAGCCTGGTTGCGATATGAAAGAAAGACAGAAAGACAATCATAATTGATTGAAGAATGTTTGTTAGGGTTTCGGATGAGTATGGTGACTTGTGTTGATGTGGAGACGCAGGTAAATGGTGAGCTAGAGTTGGAGAGAGAGAGTATGGCAAATGAGGTGACAGAGAAACGGGCATGTGTTGGGCGGTAAACAAGGTAGAGTATCAAAGCAATAATGCCTAAAAGGAAAAAAAATGCAACCAGAGCCATGCATAGCCGACCAGTACCAGAAGATGTCTTTGCAGGAGATTGGCGAGGTAATGGCTTTGGATCAGAGTGATACACTTTGACATCTTGGTGGTATTGTTTCGGATCATGATGATTCTGTGGTGGAGAGGAACAGTGACATAATCGCTCAGGACAATCAGCCATGGGATAGAGAGATAGACAGGAACGGGGTTTGAACTGAAACAAGCTTCCAGACTTCAAGTTTTATAGAGCTTATGGACTATGTTAGATAGGCAGGTGGCTACTCAAAATTATGTTCTGATTCTTTCAAAAGAAACCATACATGATTATTGTAAGCTTTATGTAATTCCTTTAAAAAGTTATCAAAAGCAAATTAATGGAAAGCAGTAACATTATTTCAAAGGAGGAGCACGAAGCATATATGCTCTGAGGGCTTTCGCTTTATTGAGAGAATATTTTGTCCAAGCCTCCTCTGTTTCCATTATATTCTATTCTCTTGTCAATAAGCTTCTGCCATACTCTTCATCTTAATTATCATGTACTCGTGGTAATAGCACCAATAAACATAAACAATATAATAATAGTCTATGACCAACCTACAGAGATACAACTCATGGTTCAACACTTCACTATTTAGCTCATTATAATTAAAGGCCGGTAACAAATTAAAAAAATAAAAAATAAAAAATAAAAAAAATTGTTCCTTATTTATGCCGTAATCTGCCCATTTGAAACTCCTCAAAATTTATTAAAAGAAATCTTCTAGAATTTCCAACGTCAAAGAAATAGAAAGCAAAAGTTTAAGAATACAAGAACCACTCGATTGACAAAATTTTGAATTTTATTTTGAAATTTTGGCAGTGAGTTCGCGTACAAGTTTTGCAGCAACCATTGCTGTCATGCCATCAACCGTGTCACGTTGGGGGTTGAACTCAACCACATCAGCTTGTAAGTTGTGCAGTATGTTTAGCACATCACGGAATGAGAGGCCACCTGGTTCAATGTGTGATACACCTGGTGCAAAAGCCGGGTCTAGGCAGTCTACATCAACTGATATATACACACCCTTCACGCCTTCTCCTAGTTTCTGTCCACAGAGATATTAATCATGAATAAGAATTCACCAACGAAATTCCAATTCCAATGTACATAACATGTAATTGCCAAGTCAAAGCCAAAAAATATTTAGTGAAAATGGAAAATATGAGAGAGATACAGAGATAATACGAGATTTTCAAGAATTTCACGATCTTTGGAGAAAGTGCGCATTTCGTACTGCATCACACCAAACCTCTTTCCTTGTTCACGCCCTTCTTTTGTTATTGACCTTAGTTCTACCTGAAATTCAAAATATACATTACAAAAGCGTTGTTGAATACACGAGTCAAATATAACAAATACAAGTAATAAGTAGGTTTTTAATTGTTTTATTTCTCACATTACTAAAGTACCATGGGTCCCAATCCCAACTTGAACTAATGGTATAGAATTAGGTTCACAATACTTGACCCGAGCCAACCTATGTAAGACTGACACAATGCTTAGTGAGTCGGATTAGGTTGGGTCCAGATCCAGTATTTATTGACACACTGCAGGTCAGGTCAAGAATGAGTTAAACAAGTCATGATTAAACCCATCTGCTTTGCTTGTATCTTTCTTTATTGCATGTGTTTCGAATGTACAGATTAAGATAAATATTCAAGATATAATCAAGTGCGCAACACTTGGATTTAAACCCATGAGCTTCCATTCTTAAAACAAACGTCTTACCACCTCATTAATTAAATCTTTTGTGCCAACAATTATCAATAATTTAAAAATTCTCGTAAAAATTATATTTATAGGGTAAGATACTGGTCAGGTCATATTGACCTGCTGGCAAGTCATGTCCAAGTGTGGGTTTATAGTTATAATATATTTTTAACCCAACTTGACCAAACCCAACATATTGCCACACCACTATATAAATACTGATTTCTGAAAACTTGAGCAAAAAAGATACAATTAAATAAAAATCGCCTTAAGGAGCTGTGGGTTGGGTCATCTTGACCAGTCAGTAGGTGAAGTACACCCCAATATTATTGGCACTAGCCAAACCCATCCTAATCTATTGCCACCCTATATAATAAATTCCACTATCCACAAACTTGAGAAATGAGAAAACTATTAAACAAAACTTACCTGGAGGAGCCGTCTTGCATAACCTCCTTCCATTATACGAGCAAAAGATGAGGCATGTGAGTACTTATTTCCTTCAAATGCATCATAAATGTCAGGATGTACATCCAAGTGAAGTATGTCCACGGGCCCGCCGAGCTTTTCTGAGACAGCTCTGACCACTGGGTATGAAATTGAGTGATCCCCTCCCAGCACCAGTGGTCTAAGAGGTTCCTGCAGAATTAACTCCAATAATGTTATTTTTTATGCACAATACACAAAGGCTTTTCAGTACCATAGAACAACAGGTACCAGGTACGCAAGTCATGAACGGTAAAATAGAAAATACTGATTTTATGCATGAAGCTTGAAAAATAAAAATATCATGATTACCTCCACAACATCAGAAATATATAGTGTGCCCTTTTAGTAACATAGTAACAAACAAAATGTTGCACAATATGCATGGTTTTTCAGTACCATGCAACAACAGGTACCAGGTACATAATTCATGAACAGTAAAATAAGATATGCGGATTTCATGCATGAATCTTGAAAAATGAAAAAATATCACGAGTACCTCCGCAACATCTGAATATATATTGTGCCCTTTTAGTAAAATAGTAACATACAAAATGTTGCACATGACCATCATCTACTAATTTCTTCATAATTTAAGAAAAGAAAATTCCATTTTTCCAATTGATGCAGATATACAAAATGTTGCACAGGTGTAGCCATTACATTGAAAGTTTTTTGTTGAGGTAAGCTTCATATTCTTAAAACTGCATAAAGACATTCATGACAATTCCCTATGTATCGGCTATGGGAATAATTTGATATTTTGCACAATATAACGAATAAGCAATTACCTCTTCCATAACAATTTTTACAGACTCGCTGACAATATTCATTAGCCGGTCATCGTCTACACCACAATCACGTATCTCTTGTATCGGCACATCCCCTACATCTGTCAGTACACGTGGGTCGTTCAGCTCCTTCCCTGTACATTATAAGTGCACCCATAAATCAGATCAAGTAGCTCCTTCCACTTTTGTATATTTGTGTTATCTGCAATCTAAATAAAAATGGTCAGGCCAAGCTTGTCATGCAGGTATCTTTGGGTTATATGGTTTCTAATCTGATTGCATGGTATTTGCATGAGGTATGTTAATGACAAGTTAGAACTCTGTGCTGGTAGTATAATCAGGTCAATACCAAGGCAAATTAGCCAAATTCGAAGTTTCTTGATTAACAATGAAATTTTAGTAATAGGTACCTTCTTCTGTGGAAAAATTGGTGCTGCCACACCAAATAGCCTCTCTAATACGAGGTGGCGCAAAAGCAGGACCTTGAAGAAAAGACAAATTGTGTCCCAAAGGAACTCCTAATAGTGATGCTGAGGCCTTCGCACCACCTAGTGCCCTTAGTAGTTCTCCTTGTTGAACATAAAACATGATTAAATTGACCATTTACCAGATTTTTTCAGAACAGTACTGATACAAGCTATTCTGTATTCGCATGATCGTATCTGCTTTGTATGGTATCACTCTATCAGTACGTACACTATAACACTACCTCACTAAATTAAACCAGAATTTTGAAATGCCAAAGACACCAACTTAGCATTAATATCTCAAAACAAATTTGCTTCCAACTTGTTCCATACTTGATTACCTAACTAGCTAAATTGATGATTTGAGAGCAAACCATTTTGTTTTGTATTTTTTTAAAAGGCCAAGGTTTCATGTATTGAAACTGGTAACTTACACTCCCTCCCAGGACATGTTTAGTGTTGAATCCATCGTACAACCATGCATAATTAGAAAGAAAGAATTGAAACCTTGAGCTTGGCGCGCTCGCGGATAAATGTAAGAGAGGCATCGATTACACGATTCTGACCTTTCTCGATTAAAGAGCGAAGATGCTAGCTGCACTCAGCTTTCTTACGTGGTGAAACCTTCTCATCCCTCTTTAATCCCTCCTCCTCAATACAAAACAAAGCGAAAAAGGAAAATCATAGATATTCTACAAATAAATTAAAGTGCAGATGTCAAACGATAAATTTCTTAGATCGATCAAAGGAAAAGGTATAGGTATGTTTTCTTTCTTCTTTTTTTCTCCTTTTTGCCAAATGAAGAGTGGGTAGGGTCATAGGGTGGGTGGTGAAATGGGAGTGACTGATGGTGGAAACACTTCATACACTTAAATTTCTAATAAAAAATTTACGGAGAACACATGGTCATATTTATTGATAGAAAGTTACAACATATAGTGCTCCTCTTATAGTAGAGACTTTGTAAATTATATTGGTGCATTATGTAGTTAGTGATCCTCGTTGTATTTATTGCATCTGGGAACTCTCCCGTGAGGATGAGGGTGAGGTTGAGGGAAGCGTATCCTCGGCGGAGTCGTTTATTCTGCTCCGTTCGTTTCAGATCACACATATCTGATTAAAAGCTCTGTAAGTTTTGAAATTTTTTTTTTTAATTCAGATAAGATCTGATACATTTTGTCTGATCCGAAATAAACGAACCAGATTAAAAATTCTACGCGAAACAACTCCGCAGAGAATACTACTCCAAGGTTGAGGGCCCTCTAAAAAAATGAAAAAAATAATTAGGTATGGGCGTGGTGTTCATCAGTTCGGTTCGGTAAAAACCAAAATAAAATAAGCAAATCAAAGTTTTATTCAGTTTTTAAAAATAGAACCGAATCGAACCGAATCAAACTTTTTTTCGGTTTGTTCGGTTCAGCCGAACATTTTGACAGATAAATTCAACAAATTCAAAAATTATCGCAAGATGCAAAGAAACAAGAATGAGTTCAATGTCGCCCGAAAGTTCAAATCAGCAAAAAGAAACAAAAACAAATCAACAACGAGTTCAATCTCATTTTTGCTTTTGTTTTTTCCGTTCAGTAAAAACAAAACCCCAAAACCAAGGATGAAGTAAAAAAATATATATTTATATAAACAAAATAATGATTCGCCAGGTTGAATCAGCAAAATATTAGATTAATTAAAGAAGAACATTCACTGATGAATTAGAAAAAAGAAACAAAATAAAACAAGGAGATACTGAGATATCTAACTCGATTATCAGCGGAGATAAACAAAAATATTCTTCCGATACCCATGCCTGCTTGCATCGCCTTATTGGATCCCGCTCTCCAAAAAAATTAGAAAATCCTAGATCCATGAAAGAGAGAGATGACGGAGAACTAGAAGAGATCGAGATGCGAGTCAGAATTTCAGATAGAAAAGGCGGAGAAAGGAGAAGAAGAAAGAGTTAAGAGTGAGAGAGTCGATTCTGTGCAGATCCAAGTTTTAGTGAATTAGGGTTCTTAAAGTTCGGTCGGTTCACTCTATTCGGTTTTCAAAAAATTTAAACCGAACCGACTGAACATTTGAATCAGTTTTAAAAAATAAACTGAACCGATCTATTTAACCGAAAAAAACAAGTCAGTTAGTCCAAACACTTTCGGTTCGACTTAAAACCAACTAAACCGGACTCGACTCGACAACAATTTATCAACCTGATTGTCCTTTTAATTTGCACTTTTGGGGATGCAGTACCGGTGGAGCAGCTAGTGGACCTTAATAAATTGAGTTGGCTGAAATTTAATTATTTTCTTTTACGTGGCCGGATCACCTTAATTAATTGGACATTCGATCGTTCTGGTTCGAAATTCTAATAACTAATTACTAGCTACCTAGCATGCATGCATGTATGATATTCTCTCGTCTCCACCCGGCCGGCCCAAACAGAAAAAGGCCCATATGAAATCTCTCATATGGGCCCAACCAGGGAAATTAATGCCTACGTTATTACCGGGTGGGTCTCTCTAATCTCTATATTGATTGCATCTGGGATCAGAAAATTAAGCTTCTTCATGTTATAAAATAAATGTGAACAAGCATAAAGAAGAATAAGCAAAATAGAGATGAAAAGATGGCAATCTCTTTATTCATACATTTCTCATGTGTGTACAATACAAGATTACAAAGCCTCTATTTATAGGCTACAAATTGTAAATGAAAAATTTCATCTAAATAAATGGAGAAATAAATTCCAATAGTAGTGGCCATCAATTTCAATTATAGTGCATGGAGTAGTGGGGATAGTGGGGAATGAATGTTGGGAGTTATGGACATCCACATTAATATTTTATTCATAACACTCCCCCTTGGATGTCCATTACATAAGAATATGCCTCATTAAAACCTTACTAGAAAAAACCCTATGGGATAAAAACCTAGTGAAGGAAAAAGAGTACAATATTCTTCTAAATACGCAACTACAGCCTTACCAGGAAAACCTAATGGGAAAAACCATGGTTAAGGAAAATATAGTGCATATTAACTCCCCCTCATGACAGCATCAATCAAGACCTTTAAATCAGCGAACTCCAATATTACGAACTAGCTTTTTGAATATTACAGTAGGGAGTGCCTTAGTGAATAAATCTGCTGGATTTTTCACTTGAACGGATTTGCTGAACATTAATAACATTATTCCTTTAATGTATCATTTCTTTCATTGAGCAATACATATAATATTATATTCATATATGATCTTCAGGATCATTTCTCTAAAAGACAATCTACATGTCTGACAAATGTGTTAAATCACAGATCTTAACCAAACACATACTTGACTTGCTTTTGTGTATTGCTAAATTTTCTCATAGGTAGCGAAATATATGTCAATATCTTTGCGTGAGAGAAGAACTATATTTTACTAATAAATTTACTATAAATGATATATCGTGTATTGTATGCTCATATTGCACTAAGATATGGTACTTCAAGACCAAATAGTTTTTCATCATTTTCTCGAGGTCTAAATGATCTTTATTCACATCTAATGATCTTACAACCATTGGATTGCTTAATGAATGTTATTTATCCATAATTGCAATATAATTTTCTTGATGCATAAAAATATCATTTTTAAATGTTCAATTTGCAATCCAATGCAAAACTTTGTTCTTCCAAGATCTTTCATCTCAAATTCTTCCTTTAAATAATTTATTCTTTTAGAAGCTCTTCAGGAATTCCAAAGATCGTCAACATAAACTGTAATTATAATAAAATCATTTCTATATCTTTTCATGAAAATACATGGACAAGTCGTATCATTATTATATCCATGTTTCAATAAATATTCACTTAAACGATTATAGCATATGCGTCCATATTGCTTTAATCGATATAAAAATTTATTCAATTTAACTAAATAATATTCTCGAGAACCTAAATTACATGCTTCAGGCATCTTAAATCTTTTAGAGATTTTCATATAAATATCATTATCAAGCGAGCCATAGGCTGTAACAATATCCATTAGGTGCAAAAAGTCCTTCATAGACTGCCAGACTAATTATATATTAAAAAGTTGTTGCATCCACTACATATGAGTATATCTCAAAATTTCACCTTTCTCATTTTATTTTCTCATAAATATTCATTTATATCATACTGGTTTTATACCTTGAGGTACAAGGACTACAGGTCCAAAAACTTCTCATTTTTCAAGAGAGTTTACCTCTACCTCAATTGTACCTTTCTATTTTGGCCAATCATTTCTTTGTCGACATTCTTTAATAGACTTCTAGTCATGATCCTCAATATTTATTATGTTTAGCGCTATATTATATACAAAAATATTATTGATATCAATTTTATCTCGGTTCCATCTTATTTCATTCATGATATAATTTATTGAGATCTCATTATTTTCATGAAATTTCAGATATCTGAGTTTTTGCTGGAACTCCAATATTATTTATAATTTTATTTTCTTCTGGAGTTTTATCTGAAATTATCATATCCTCGACTTGACCATTTTCATTATTTGCTCATTTTCTTTTTCGAGGATTTTTATATTTTTAATCTTTGGAACCGATTGCTTTTCCACGCTTCATGCGTGTTATAATTAGTCTGTCTAACAGGGACACGGACTTTAATTGGAGCATTAGCAGCTGGTACATGTGATTTGATCACTTTCTTTGAGTCTGTGAATGTGTCTGGCAATTGATTCACTAATCTTTTCAAATGAATTATCTTTTGAACATTTAGTTCACATTCTTTAGTACGAGGATCAAAATAAGACAATAATAATTCATACTAATATTTTTTTTTTCAGCTGATAGTTTTCTCCCCCTAAGATTGGGAATTTTTTTATTCATCTAAATCACAACCGGCAAAATTAGCCATTAGTAAATCTCTCATCGATGGTTTTAGATACTATATTATATATGGAGATTCAAATTCAATATAAATTCTCAACTTTCTTTGATATCCTATTTTAGTGCGTTGTGGTGGAGCAAATATAACATATACCGCACATTCAAAAATTATTATATGGAAAATATTAGGTATGTGACCAAAAACTAATTATAAGGGGAAGCTTTATAATAGCTAGTTGGCATGATGCGAATTAGTTTTGTTGTATGTAAAATATCATATCTTTTTTTTTTATATACGAACATCTACATGATGTTTAACATTAATTTCGATATTGTCTAGACGTATTTTCATAATTGAATTATGCTCTTTGATCAAATCTATTGAGCAAGTAATTTCGCAAACGTCAGGTTGCGATTTGATAATAAACATACATGTGACCATCTTATTGATGCATCAATTAAAATCATAAAATATTCAAATGGTTCACATGTTGGATATATTGTTCCACAAATATCATATTGTATACATTCTAGAAATAAAACCAACACACAAAAAATTCATCAGATTAAATAATATTCTAGTTCTTTGATGAATGTTCATAATAATTATCTATTATTTTTCGCATCACTATTTATCCGGAATGGTCCAGCCGGTCATGCCAAACTATAAACATATTCTTGTATGTAAACTTCTAGTTTACAATAACATGTGTTTCAATTGCACTAATATATTTGTAGTACAAGTCAGAGAAAAAACATATGCAATTTATTTTCAATATGCATTGTTTTTCATATATTCAATATTTTTTCATTAGTTGTCTCAATATGATATCCATATCAGCGGATATTCTTAAAACTTAACAAATTTATTTGAGACTTACAAGAATATAATACATCATCATCAATATAAATATGTATTCCTCCATGTAACCACAAAATAGCTTTTCTGGAGTTTTCAATCAATTTTTTTTATAAAAATAAATAAATATCATTTCAACAATAATCAATAATAAAAAGAATAAATAACTAGTATTTAAAAAATTAAACATAAATAAGAAAATTTCATCTTACATTTACATTTTTTTATGCACTACAATCAATATAAATAATAAATAAGTATTAATTCATTTTTCAAAATAAAGAATGAACAACTATTCATTTTTTCTTATCTTACAATTTTTCGTAACAACATAAAAGATAAAAATTAAAATTCCACCTTATAATGTAATACCTCTAATGAAATAGATAAGCTTCTTTAAGGCATTGTATTAATAGAAACGAACAAGCTTCTTTTAGGGCATTGTATTAATAGAAAATTAAATGATTTATAAAAGTAAATCATCTCTTTTCAAATAATTTTGTATAAGTTTGATATACTGTTTTTTTTTTCAAACAGTGAGGGCTCAATTTTTCATAAATGTCACCTATTTTATATATCTCTTTTTCATCATTCAAATAATGTCAAATCATTTGACTAAATTGAGTTTGTCCATAATAGTTCAATATAATGTTTTGACGTACTACAAGTACATTGGCGCACGATAGGTACATGACTAATAATAGCATAAATTTTCTTATTTGTTATTCTCTTCACTTTCTAATTATTTCTCCACTTCTAGTGATAATTCTTTTTGTTCATTTATTTTTCCACTTCTAGTGGAATGATGCACTTTTTCTTCATTATCATGTCCATATCTAATAATTTGTCCATCAAATTATTTTCCACTTCATGTGTAACTATTATTTTGTTCAACCAGAACAAGACATGTGGCTTCAATAATTTATTATAATTGAACGTCAGGTCAATTGATAAAATTGATGAAATAGGTTCAGGCCAATTTCATTAATATAATTTATATTCATATGGCTTCGGACCATTTCATTAACATAATATAATGTAAAAGATAATGTATAAACTCGAAATATTTCTTGAATCTTCTTTCGGAAGAGTACATCAAAAAATTCCACTAGAAAAAAAAATTTCACATCATATAAATCTTATTGAAATCTTCTTCAAGAAGATATATTGAAATATTCTCATATTAATTTTGTGAGCCACATAAATCTTCTGCAGGAAGATTAAATTAAAAAAAAAATATGAACATCACATTAATTTTTGCACATTATTTAAATTTTTTATCATTGTCTTTCCACTTCAGGTGGAAATATGTGTTTTTGTAATAATCACCATGATAATAAACTCATTCTTGTACGTCCACGTCCACAAGTTTTTTTTTTCAAATTTATTATTATATATTGCTACATTTACTTCAAGAAATGAAGCATAACAAATTGAATTATTTTGTCCAACAACTCATTATAATCTCTTCAACCATAAAGAGATAATAAATCAACTAAGAATATCTTTTAACTTCTTCAAGAAGATTAAATTATTGAAAAAAAATATATAAACATCATGATAAATTTGCGCATCATATAATTTTTCTTTATATCTTCTTCAGGAAGATCTTCTTAATATCTTTGAAATCTTCTTCAAGTTGATAAAATGGCTACAATGGCTTCGGGCCAATTTCTCGGTGCATTTTATAAAATTGAGAATTTTTGTAATATCTCTTGAAATCCTCTTCAAGGAGATTCAATTATTGAAGAAAAAAAAATATATGAACCACTATACAATATTTGTACATCATATAAATCTTCTTCAAGAAGTTTTTTCTTTTAAATCTTCTTTGGGAAGATTAAATTAAAAAAATGCACTTCATATAAAATTTTATGAATCATACTAAACATCTCAAAATAAATATAAATAAATTGATAACTTATTTCATTTAGCAATTACTAGGAAGTATTATTTATATAAATAAAATTGAAATAAAAGTTACTAAAATTACCTCGAATCTTCAACTAGTAGAGCTCTCGTGCTGATAACGTGTTATAAAATAAATGTGAACAAGCATAAAGAAGAATAAGCAAAATAGAGATGAAAAGATGGCAATCTCTTTATTCATACATTTCTCATGTGTGTACAATACAAGATTACAAAGCCTCTATTTATAGGCTACAAATTGTAAATGAAAAATTTCATCTAAATAAATGGAGAAATAAATTCCAATAGTAGTGGCCATCAATTCCAATTATAGTGCATGAAGTAGTGGAGATAGTGAGAAATAAATGTTGAGAGTTATGAACATCCACATTAATATTTTATTCATAACACTTCATTCCATTTTACGTACGTACGTATATATTAAGTTATTAACAAATAGGGAGGGATCAAGCAAGACATCAATCGGCCACATTGACCAGATTCATTTGTCTCATTCTTATGTTCATTGAATATTAAAAAAAAAAAGTTAATTGGACATCCAAACATTCAGTTATCGAACAAATTCATTCGGATTAATTGATGCAACATAGAAAAAAAAAATCCTCGAAAATGAGAATAATTTTTTATTTGTATTAGATACGGATACATGTAAATAATTTTTTTCGTTATCTAAATGGATAAGGCTACGAGTAAAACTTATTTTGTACCTGTTATCTGATCGGATAATTATAAAAAAAAATTATATATAGTATATATTAATAAACACTGAAAAGATGACTTTAATTCATTTATTTGCAATTAGCATGATCAACTCTATTTTTTTTTTACCATAAGTTGAAGCTCGCTACTATTTATTTTTTGTTTGTTTTTTCTTCTCTCAGAATTATGTTTAATTGCAATAGCTTTTAAAGTACAACCAATCATATAAACTATTTCTTTTTGTTTTCTTTTTTCAATTTTTTTTACCACCACCACTAATCATTATACCTTTCTAAAATTTATCCGTACTAAATTTTACTAAATAAACACAATTTAAACAAACTCGAAGACTAAAATTAATTAAACAAACATAACTTAATAAACAAGCATAATTAAATCAATAATATTTAATTTTAATAGATTACGCTAATTTTAAGCTAAGTTCATATTTTGTCGCCCAGCATAATTTGCAGTGTGACCAGTTCACTCTAATATCATTTTGCGTGTGTTGTCAATTTCATATGATCCTAAATTTTTATTAATATCCAAAAATAATAATAAATTTCAAATTCTACCCATTTTTTTGCAGGATTTTAAAAATTGTCCAAACCGGTCAAAATTTCATAGATTTTCCAAATTGGGACCAGTAAGATTTTGGCTGTTTTCAAGAAAAGAAACCGGTGAGATTCTCACTGTTTTTGTGTTTTTTTTGTGTGTTTTTTATGTTTTTTTACAAAAGAATATATTTTTTAATTTATTTATTTTTGGTATGGAAATATAATAATGTTTAATATATTTCTTTGAAAATAGATGAAATACAATATAATTTTATTTATTAGAAAGACTGCGACAAATAATTCGGATCGATATTTTTCAGGTCGGATTTTTCGTGGCTGTAAGAAAAGTTAATATATTTCTTTATGTGTGTTATTGGAAAAAAGAATAAATATGCTTTGAATTTGAATTAGTGATATCGGTTTAAAAGTCACTTCTAGGTAATACAAAAAATATTGTGATCCTTATAGTGCATTTAATTTCTAAAAAGTTGTATCTATTTTGAAAAAAAAATTGAATAACAATCATTAAATAATTTAAAGTTTTTGTTTTTTTTTTCAAAAATAGATAAAACTTTTTAGAAATTAAATGTACTAGAAGGATAACAATATTTTCTATATTTACCAAGGTTCTAAATAGCGATTATCGCGTCATAGCGGGAAGCCGAAAAAAAAAGCTATAGCGAATTGAAGGATGTGTGTTTTGGAAGTTATCTTTTAATAATAATTTATGTGTTGTTCATGATTTTATTACGAATATTATTATTCTTGTTCCTTGAGATTTATATGTTATATCTTTGGAAGTATTCAAGAAAATGCTCTTGGTCTTGAATCATAGAACTCCTAAGATGAGAAACATTTAATCACTAAATAAGTTCACAATCGTGGTAATTAAGTAGGAACATTAATTACCGAGGAAGATTGTCATGTAGATTAAAGTACATTGAAGTTCTATAAATGTTGATAAAGGATTATCATTTAATTACATGAATATATAAAATGTGTATTTTATATATTGAGCATGACCTAAATGAATGGAACATTATATGGATTGTGTTTTGTGTCATTAATGTTTCCATTGTGTCTTTAGAATCTTATATATGAGATGTGTAGGTTTTTCACATGAGAAGCATATAATGTGATTGCTATTTAAATACTATCTTATGATGGGAATAAAATAGCAGTTCGTTGTGTACAACTTGTGCGGGAGAAATCTATATGTTAATATTATCATTGTCCCTCAATTTGAGTTATGATATTACTGGGCCCCTTGGTAAAGTGGAATTATATCGCATGCAATATAACTGATGTAGTTATAATTATAATTCACTTGAGAGACCAAGAAAACGAATATAATGCAAAAATGACACGATCCTATTTTGCATATTATTCATAATATCATGTGACAAGGATAGACACAAAATTAGTGGATTGAGTAAATGATTTACTATGTCGTTTGGATAACTATAATGTAATGATAAAACCTCTTATAGTCAATAATATAAAGTTGTATATTATTGCCAAGATGACATAAATCCTCTATACGGTCACACCAACTGAAGAGAAACAACAAGTATTTTACATTTCATAATGATGTATAAGATAAAATACATGTGATGAAATGCTAAAATAAAATGTCATAATATGACATGTTTAGACCATAAATAAATTTATGAAGTTATGCAAATATTATTTGGTATAATGTTTGAATACATTATAAGAATAATATAAATATTGTATAATAGAATAATATGAATAATATTATTTGTTCATAAATTAATTTATTGAACTAACCATAAGATGAGATTAAAGAAAGCATGAGATGACTAAACAAGACTAGTGACATTTGTGTAATTGATTCAAACCTTACACAAAGGGTTGCCCTAACCCTTGCCTATTAAAAGGGGGCTCATTTTGGAGAAAAACAAGCTAATTTTCTGCATATAACACTTGCCAAAATCAGCTCCTTTGAGTAGCCACGTTTTTCCTTTCTCCTTGACCAAAAGTTGAGAAGGCTGCTCTCTCATCTTCTCTTGTTAGGTTTAGCCACCAAGAAATCAAATAGTTTGTTGATTTAAAGATCAAGAGGTGGTTGTATCTAAGCCTTGAACTTCACATCCATCTATCTAAGAGGTGTGGTAGTTCGTTGTTTAGATTCAAGGTGAACTAAGAGGTGCTTCCAAAAGAACGGCGGTTCCAAGAGATCTAGAAGGGAAATCAACTTCCCTCTAACAAGAGATTTGACAATCTCTTTAGGTATAAATTATTATCTCCTCTTGTATAAGAAATAAATAAATTTATTTATTTTTATTTAGTACACATTAGGTGCTTAATGAAACTATTAAGAAGTTTCTTGTTTGCTATGGTCATATAAATAACGTCCTTTGTGTATTGAGCCAAGTGGTGATTGGAAATTTTTTTAATTCTCACCATAGGCATACACATGAAATCCCAACACGAATAGCGTCGCTATAGCGAAAGCTATGCCACATAGCATTTTTTTATTTTTATAAAAATTATATCATATATTTGTACTAAATATCAACATTATCTAAGTCTCATAGAATAATAAATAACATCAAATTGATTAAAAAATTATAGTATTCATATTGAACCAATACAAAGTCCAAATTGCGACTCAAAATATCCATAGTATTACTAATATCATAAACTATCGATCCTTTTCTATTCAAAATATATTCAGTATCATGACATAATCTATCTTTTTTCTATTTAAATTTCAAAATAACCTAAACATCATGACATAATTAATTATCTTAATCTGTTCAAAATATTAAAACTACCATATAGTAAGTATCATTTTGTTACTTCAAGAAATATCTTAATATATTTAATTTGAGCCTTTATTTAAAGCCCATATAAATTAAAAAAAAAAAACAGCTCATGTTGCATAGCGCGCTGTAGCTTCCTTATTTGATCTCATTTAATAATTAATAATTTTTTATCAAAATAATAATTAATAATTTAATATAAAGCTTAGTATGTCAATTATAAAAAAAAAATCACGGTTAAAATCCAATCTGAGCCTTTATTTAAAGTCCATATAAATTGAAAAAAAAAAATAGAATGTTGCATAGTGGGCACTATTTGCACTACATGCTATGCGCTATAGCGGACCGCTATTATCGCTATAGCGTTTGTAGCTCAAATAGCATGTTTTAATTGTATAGCTTAGCGTTTTGAGTCCAAAAACGCTATAGTGCCACTATTTAGAACACTGATATTTACTTAGAAGTGACTTTTGAATCAGAATCAATAACTCAAAATATAAGCATTTTTATTTTTTTTCCACTAAAACATAAATAAATATATTAATTTTTCTTATAGCCGCAAAAAATCCTGCCTAATAAATGTTAATTCGGATTATTTGTCACAGTCTTTCTAATAAATCAAGTTATATTGTATTTCATCTATTTTCAAAGAAATATATTAAACATTTCTAATATTTCAATAAAAAAATTATGTTTTGTAGAAAAAATAAAACCAATGAGATTCTTTTCTTGAAACCGGTCAGAAAATAACCAGAAAGAAGTTGGAAAATCGGAGATTTTGACCGGTTTGGACAATTTTTGAAATCCGGTGCAAAAGTGAGTAGAGTCTGAAATTTAAAAAAATTTGGATATTAATAAAAATTTCGACACTCTGATATCACTTTGTAGTGTATTGTTAAATAGGTCAATTTTTTTTTTGTAGAATTTGATATATATACAATTATATTGATCATAATATCAATACACTTAATATAGTTTAATTTTAGTATTACATCTTAAAAAAAAAACAATCAACATCTTTAACAAATTTGTCATGCATTTGTGAAACATCTATATTTTAAAATTTTCTATGATTTAAATACTTTTAATTTTGACAAATTAAAATTAAAATTTTTATTTTAAAAAATTTCATTCGTACAAAATTTTCATATTAACGTACAGACTAGTAGAGTATGGATAAAAACAATTTGTAACGGTTATAGTCCACCGTGACCCGACTCTCATCGTATCCGTTGACAGTTGTACTTGTACATGAGGTAGTTGGGCACAAGTAGCAAATTAACCATACAATTTGAGTAGTATTAGTATAGTATAATATAATATAATAATGTAACGGGACCACTGACTGACCAACCATGGGAGAAACTAATCCTTCAAAGTCATGGAACAGATATAAAAGTCTGAAGAAAAATTAAAAATTTACTCAATGCTAATTAGGCTTACGGTTACCTCCCTCCGCCCGCCGGTAACCCTGTTCAACCAAATTAAATTATTCGATCGACTAATTAGAAAAGAAAAGAAATGAGTAAAATAATAATATTTAGGACTCTAAAGATATTATATTAAATTATTAATTTACAAAGTGTGAAACATTCTATCCTTTTTTTTTCTTCTCCTAGATCTTTGTCCTTGAGTGCCCGCACCTAAGAAATGAGCGATGCTCTATAACATTCACACACAACGCCAAGAAAATGAGCAACCTACAAGAGGAAGTAGCATATCAGGAAAGATTCAACTGAATAATCAAAAGCTGTTGTCAATGGCAAAACAAAAAATCGTCGTGGTACCACTGGTACGACAACTGTCAACTGGTACATATTATTGTATCAGCAGGCGTACACAAGAGGGTGATCAGGGAAGATATGCAAAAGCATACCATAAAAGGATATTGATTGACAGAGTAAACAAGGGGCTTATGCAGAGCTTGTAGGAAAAAAGGCGTGGCCGTGACAAATGCAGGTGAGGTGTACTCGGCAGATGCAGCAGATTTTGGAGTGGGTTTGTTGATTGATTTGTTGAGAGGGATCTCCATTCGGCAAAGGTGGAAAGGGGATAACCATAACCATAACCATAACCATAACCATAACCTGCTTGGATCTCAGGTTTGTTACTCGATCATACCTCATAGCTTTAATTAATTGGTGTGCAGTGGGGTGGAGTGGAGTGGAACCACATTAAAAAGCCCGTAGGCCACACGTATCAACTTCTAGCAGCGCATAATAATAAGTATTATTAACTTTTTCAAAACCAATTTTAAAACCACTTTTGCTGTTGGGGCTTCTAGAAGTCGGTATTGTAAGTTTGTAACGGTTGTTATTTGTTTTACGGATCTTATATTAAAGTCCTGATAATGACGAAAGAAAGAGATTGACGAAGCTGCCGCACCACAGAATAAAAGAAAAGAAAAGAAAAGTGAAAGACGCCTTCCCACTTCCCACTTCCCACTTCCCACTTCAACCCATCAATGGCCATGGCGATGCCCTCCCTAGAAATAGAATACGAAGAAAAGCCCAAAGTTCTCCTACTCCAACCCATCATTGGCCCCTTCCAAACAGCTCTCTCCCAAAAATTTGACCTCGTCAAAGCTGATGAATCGTCTCTTCCTCTTCCCACCTTCCTTTCCACCCATTGCCCCCAAATGAAGGCCCTCCTCATCATGGCCCCGATAGTCACTGTTGATTCATCCCTCCTGGACCAGCTCCCCTCTCTTGGCCTGGTTGCCGTCACCTCAGCCGGCGTCAATCACATAGACCTTGATGCATGTCGAAAGAGAGGGGTCGCCGTCACTAACGCCGGGGAGGCGTTCACGCCTGATGTAGCTGACTTCGCAGTCGGTTTGTTGGTTGACGTGTTGAGGAAGGTTACCATGGCGGATCGGTTTATGAAGATGGGGAAAGGCCAAGGCCACCTCCCGCTTGGATCCAGGGTTAGTTCGTTACTTAGTTAGTTAGGTGTATGTTTACCGTGTTTTGGTTTTATTTCTTTGTTAATACTTTGTTTAAACTTGAAGTTGAAGGAATGATGACATGACATGTCTGCAATCTGCATTGTCCTTCTCTTTTTTCTATTATAGAATATAATATTGTTAGAGAATACGAACTAGGATCATTGTCATTTGTCGTCGAGTCAACGAATCAAATTTTTCATGCAATGCGGATCCTCTGCGGCAATTCAGGTTTTGTAATTATGTGTCTGATCATTGGAGACTTTAACCACACACAGTGATCCTCGTTGGCATCAAAAGAAAGATAAAGAAAACATGGAACAGTTTGGTCATTCGTCATCTGGGCTGGAATATTTGAAGTTTGGGCCGTAGACCATACAAAACAAATCCGGCCCGGCCCGTATTTCATCAACTTGCTTGACCATTTCATAGGTGCCCTGTATCTGTATGGCTGGCTGTATATCAAAACCATACTCATACCAAACAAAAGCACTCGAGTTCTATAACTCCTGTTTGCTATATTTAAATTCTAGGTCAGCGGGAAACGGGTCGGTATAGTCGGGCTAGGGAGCATTGGATCTCATGTGGCGAAGAGGCTAACGGCATTTGGTTGCCCCATTTCCTACTTCTCTAGAGCACCAAAACCTAACTTCCCCTCATACAAACATTTCTCTAGTGTACTTGACCTAGCACGTGAGAATGACATTTTGGTGCTCTCATGTGCACTGACAGACGAGACCCGCAACATCATCAACCGAGATGTGATGGAAGCATTAGGCAAAGATGGCATTATCATCAATGTCGGTCGTGGAGCCCTAATTGATGAACCAGAGCTTGTGAGGTAAGATAATTACCCATTTTATATATATATATATATAGATAGATAGATAGATACTTGTTCATTTGTGGTTATGGAGTTAATAATTAATAATATGCATGGTTTACCTGTGAAACTTTTATGGTAGATGCTTGAAGGAAGGAGTGATAGGCGGGGCTGGTCTCGATGTGTTTGTAAATGAACCAGACGTGCCAAAGGAGTTATTTCAAATGGAGAATGTGGTGTTATCGGATCACAGAGCAGTCACAACTCGTGAATCTTTTAAAGCCGTGCTCGAATTGGTGATTGCCAATTTGGATGCTTTCTTCTCTGGCAAACCACTGCTTTCTCCTGTTTTGTGTTCATGATATATTTTTGGAGAAAGAAACTATAAAATGGTATCCAGAGAATTACAATTTACAGGAAAAAGATGACGAGAGTTGAAATTAGTTGGATCACCAGAGTGATCACATTACATGGGTTGGAATGTTGGATAGGTTAATAAGTGTGGTAAGAGTCTTACTGCCACTCAGAGCTTTTCTATCTTTTTTTCTTCTCTATATATAAGATACTGGAGTGTGTGCTGTGCCCATACTAGTACTGGAGCAACTGTCGAGGTTTGATCTCCAGCTAGCATATGTATGGACAAAATAATGTTTTTGTTTGCGCTAGTGTTTCGATAATTGATCAATTTATGGTTGTAGAGTTTACACAATTGGCCAGTTTAGGCTACTGTCAAGTGTAGATCTGTATATAGGTACGTACTATGGTTCATCTTAATTTCTTTTTTTCTTTTTCTTTTTCTTTTTCCCGTCCCCATATCATTTTTCACAACATTAATTAGCTACATAATTGCGATGCACACCATACCTTACTTTTTTCTTTTATTATATATTAGTAATACAATTGCAATTATGTTTCAAACTTTTCTACCTAATATTTATGTACGAAAGCATCAATCTTCCAGTGTTATGGCTCTAGGCCTCAAACTTGAAAATATGATATCGATCTATATATATTGAAATATTTGTACAAACTAAAATTTGATATTTTCATAATTCCTTTACTAGAAAAACATGGTGATTATATGAAAGAGAAGATGGTCTTGGTGTGTCATGCATATTTCACCAACCAGCCGTACGTATAAGTTTTACTCAGGGGTACCGGCCAGTCAATGCCACCTTCTTATCATTTTAGACGTTTGTCTTTTCTTTAACTGCATCTGCATCTCAGTCTAAAATGCCCAATATCAAGATAGTCAGAGAACATGCATTGTTTGTACCTAACCTGTTTTACACACTTAATTTACAAAGTTATACTCGTTCATTTCTATGTATTTTTCTATGTATGGTTGTTTTTTCCTGTTTTGTTTTGTGTTGTTTTCTTTTGTTCGGGAAGCAAAACAGGAAAAACAACCATACATAGAAAAATTACATCTCATCAAACTTTCCCATAAGCATGCATGCCAACCAAAGTATCTGATCAAGCCATTGCATTTCCACAAATTTCAGTTATTAGACTTGTCACAAAATAAGCTTAGCTTACAAAATTCACACAATAAGTATCAGAAATTAATTAAAAAGAAAGAAAAAAAGAGGGCACTAGTTGAGTTAGACATTGTCCTTGGTATCCTCAGTGGCTCTCTTATATATTCAGGTTTGAGCTCATGGGTTCCTTGATTCGGACCTCTCTTGTTGTACACACAGAGATCATTCAGTATCTCCTTCAAAAATTGCTGCACCAATTAAAAACAAAACACAACAACTGTTAAAACCAAGGCTCTGAAAAGTGACACTAATTCAGATCTTCAAGTGATGGCACCAAAATAGTTTGTACCAGATGGATGTGTTAGTGAGTGAATTACCTCAGGCTGATCAGTTTCTTGCACAAGTTGTTTAAGGGCCCAGTTTGGTTCTCTCAAAGAGTTTAAATATGATATCTTCCATCTCACGTCTGTCACGACGTGTCCTCTTCATCTCCGTTCCTTTTGTTGGCGTCACCTTCTTTTGCTTGTCCTGCACAAACAAATAGTTTAGGAAATAAATTTATTGCAATAAAGAAAAAAGAAAAAGAAAAAAGAGAGAGGGAGGAGAAAAGCTGATAATTCAAGAAGCTGCAAATATTATTTTACCTTCGATCCAGAAGACACCAAACCGACCATTCCAGGCATTGGCCTCATCAGCACCCCATGATCATTATCTAATACCTACAGACCAAAAAAATAGTATCAAACATCCAAATATTTAACTGTATCATTTTCTGCTTTTGTGTTACAATGTAGTGATTACCACATGTAAGGCATAGCCACTATTTAGTGGTACTGTTTATTCTTATTGTTGCAATAACAAAACCAATTATCTTTCCAATAACAAGGTCCAATAAAAGCAATATGTTAGTACCTGTACTTGTCGTGTTTTGATCATAGATTTGTTTGTTCTCTCACGGCATAATTTTCAATATTCACCAAAATTATCACTATGTGGTTCTATGTCAAATTTGTGCTCAACTCTCCCCTCCAATGCTAGCTTCCCTGCATAATTCATAATAAACAGTTTTGCTTCAACTTCTGTTTAAATTCCTCATGCTGACCCCAACACTACTCCAAAATCAGGTTTGGGTTCAATTCATACAAGCAATATTCAATTTGGATGCTCATAAGTTGAAAGTTGAAACCAGTTGGTATCGGTACACATAAGCTGGTACGCACAATTGCTAATTCAAGAAGTTTAGAGGTGAACTGAACAAATTAATCATAAGTTGTCCTATCAAACCTAAATAGTGAAATTCAATCTGAATTTAACCTATCTGTACATCAACAGCACAGATAAGCCCCAATCTAACATTTTAATTTATTACAAATGAAGTAGCAGTGTGTATTGTATTGCATTGCATTGCAAAGAGAAGAGGCCCCAATTAAGCATGAAATGAAGTGGAATATTATATAGAGAGACCTTGATTAGACTCAGAGAAGATAGTCATAGGTACAAAGTCCTTGAACATATTTAGAGAGTAGCTCTTGGGCGTGTGGCCTGAGTCTGTCTGGGCCATCTCCATCTTAAACTGCATAGCGGAGGATTCATCAGGATTGAGGAGATCGAGGGAGAGAACGACTTTAGCTACGATCGGGTTCTGAGTGGGATCACCGAAGCCAGACGAACCGGAGGCGGCACTAGCAGCTTGCCAGGATCGGGTCACCACGGGCAGGCACTTCATCAGCCACACCGACTTGTCAACCCGAGTCGTTTCCAACGTGTATTTCCCTTCATCCAACATAGTATAGAGACAGATGCATGAGCAGTGGTGAAGCTAGGAATTTTGTTAGGGGTAGGCAAGCATAACATAACTAGTTGCAAAAAAAAAAAAAAATTAACATAATATTTAATTATATCATCAATTAAAATAAACAAGAAGTCGAGATAATATAAATGAACATCAAAGGTTTCAACTAAGTCAAAAGTTTATAACAAATATTCTTTTACATATCAAAAAAAAAAAACATCCAACATATTTTTATATCTTCAAATGAAACAGAAGATGCAAAATGTAAGATAATAGGATACTGACAATAATGAAATGCCAAATTTATCAAAATTACCCTATAAATACGAATATTAAAGGAAATAATGTGGGAAGAAATAAAAGGGAAGGAGAAGTACCGTTTGCAATGGTTGATTCAAGCTAACTCTCCCCTTGAAAGGAATTATCCAAAGATAGCAACGCACAAGATGATGATGATGATGATGATTTTCATGAACTTCTAGTAATATATTATTATGCATTTTGTTCTTCCTTTGTTCTAGGTTTTGGTAGCAGTATGCATCTAAAGACAGTATAAGAGAGAGTTTTTTTTGTTTGTAACAAACCTTTCCAGTTTCTTTAATGAAACGGGTCCAAAAAGCCTTTTATCAAAAAAAACTATATATACACACACATAATATCCCCTGTGAGCAATGCATTGATGACATTGTAAAATTTAGATCTTTATTGACCAGATAAGTAGGTGAAGAATTAAACACACCTAGATTAGTCGGTTCTGTATAAATTAACCTGCGATAACCCAATACAAAGTTGAGATCACAAAAGGAGAAAAAATCATGTGAAAATCTTTGACACGTATATATAGAGCTTGATTGATTCATTAACAAGAGAGGGCAATTCCAATAAGCATAACAGTGCTTTAATCTTACAATATCTAATAAATTGTCCTATTAAGCAGTAAGACCCAAAATCAATAAAAAATCAGAAATTGAATCATCTAACATCATATTAAGCATGACAGACCCAAAATCATCTGATTCAGTTCAGATTTCTTCAGCAATTCAAATAGTCTACATTAACAGACCATTGAGCACGAAATAGTCTGTTAAGAAATTTTGGAATTCAGAGAACGAGATTTACCAAACGAAATTAGAGACGGCTAGGGTTACTGGTAGCAGAGACGGGCGACGGGTACAGTAGAGGCGGCGGCGCGGCTCGGTGCGGCTATTCTCTCTTCGCGCAAGCGCAGGTGGAGCCACGGAGGGTTGAGTGTTTTCTTTTCCTTCGAGCAAGGGCTCTCAGCAGCGCAGCGGAGTGTAGGTTTCAGTGTTTTTTTTTTTCTCTGGGAGTCTGGGTTTTGAGCTCTCTTGGGTTGGCAAGTCAAATATTTTGGAGTAGACAAGCCCGGTTCAAAAAAAATAAAAAAAAATTCAATCAGAGTCCGTCCATGAACCCTAGTGGTAGAGGATTGCTCTCGGGTAGGGTACAGGTATCTTAGGTACACCAGGGAAAGGTAACAGGTAGGACGGGTACGGATAGGACGAGTACGGGTAGTGTCACACTCCCGATCTGGAGGTGCGACGATTATTACCACGTCCATTTATCATATCAATATACGTAACATAAGGCATGGATCTTTTTATGCATTCTCAATAGCATCCATTATTTTTGTTACATCCCAATTTATTTACAATAATTATCTGGCATTTTATAATGGATGATGCTAGAGATATATTTTCTGCACCCTGTCAGATATAATAAACCTAAATCTCATACTTTTAGGTGGCCCAGCTGTCAATTACCCGAAAGCGCTCTTTATCTTCGTATAATAAACCTGTAACTCACAAGGGGAAACGAATGAGAAATAATAAATTATTTCTCAGTGCTGATTGCTACTCAAATTATTAGATTCAAAGAAAATCCATATTCAGAATGAAATCACCGCACGAGAAACAACCAATTCATTATATAATGACGAATGCAAATGCTCGATAACAATATCCAATTGAATAACAAATATTTCAGTAGTTAATCAAAACTCTAAGAATCTTATCAGCATAAATGGTTTGGGTCAAAAATCTTTTAAACCATAAAGTAAGGTAATGTTTGGAACATAATCTTTAGAACCGTTAAGTCTGGTAACGTATGGTTTCTTAATTTTACAATATCTAGTCTGGTAGCACTGAAAGATATCATACATGTATCTATCGTGTCAGGGCTTATACCATTCTAAATATCCTGACACCTGATTAACGGAAACAATACGAAATCAATATCACAATACTGTCATTATCGGAAAGAAAATCAATGATAAGACAGTTACCACATTTCATTAGTCTTACAGTCACAATTCACATTTATTCAATATCCCCTATCCAACTGGTACTGGATTCAGTTGGGGCCATTCATCATATGCGCATAAGGGTCCTAGAGTAAAGTATAGTAGCTAGCTAGACTTTACGTATAATAATCTTTTTTCTCCACTATATGGAGGTTCAAGGATTTCAGTATTCAATATTCATTCAATTCAATCATTGTGGTCTCATTCAATCATTTGCAATAAGAATCAACCAATCAATAAACAATATCAACATGACAGTCAACAGACTTACTTGTAATTCAGTTTCAGTTATATTGGGCTATGCATATGATGCAACAGTTCAATTAATGCAATCAATTAAACATTCAAAATGCACAGCGAGTTACGATTTAATTCCTAGTTATGAATCTTAGACTAATCCAATAACCTCACACCTGATATCGTAGGGCAACAGATGAGCTCTGCTAACAGTCTATTCTTCTTGCACAGTATGTCTCATCAATCTCTTACTTAATTTGCCTATGTCAGAATAATATATATTTATACCCTGATCAGTACTTCAAGTGTTCAAATAAAATCAATGTCTATATCATAATTATATATATTCTATTAATTTTTGCTCTCTGAAATCAATTAGATTTACCAATATATGTATAATAAAGCACATGTATACTTATCCCCTCATCTTGTATAATTTATAACAGTACCTATGTTAATTCCTTTATTATTTATTCTATTATTTCCTTGATCTCTTTAACTTATATTCATTTTAGTCCAATAATTTAACTATGCATAATAAATTCAAGTTCAAGTTAAGCTGTCTAAATATCAAAGTTCAAATCCACATATATCTAGTTAAATCTATTTTATTTTCTTTTAGAGCAAACTCAAGACAAAACCATATTTCAATTTTCTTAAATATAAGAGCCGAATGCTCCTTAATTTCATGCATTTCATTCTATAGCTGATCATATAATTCATATTTTTCATTATTCACTTTAGTCCCTCTAACATGAGTAAATTTGCAAAAAAGAAAGTTTGCAACTTTAACCTTGGCACCATATTCGTGTAACAGTTCATGTATATGTTGGTACATGTATCAGCATAAGTTAACCCCCCCTTCAACTATTTTAGATGCATCAAATAACAAGGACAATATGGTATTCATTGACACAAAATCATTTGAAGTTGGTACCGTAAGGTACAAATTATGGTATGAGCACTAAGAATTCAATCAAATTAACAATCTTTATACTTCTTAGAGATTGCAAACCAAGCCAACAAGAACAAACTCAAGTTCAATAACTAACCATGCTAACGGGTGATAACCCGATAAAGGAAATAAAGCAAATGACTTTCAATCAATCAACAAGAGCTCAACTCAGTTTATATCACCAAATAGATTGCCTACTCAAGTCTCAAGGTTACCAAACAGACAAACCCTAGGTCAGGTAGAGAGGAAGTAAAGCTGAGAGAGAGATATACCCAGTGCCATCGCTGAATATAGCGAGCAAAGCAAGACAGAAACATCAATCCAATCAACCATTCAAATGGCCAGAGAGAGCCATCTCCCTGTTGCCTTGCGAAGAAAGAAAATAAAAAAATAAAATGAAAACAGAGAGAGAGAGATACATAGCGGTGGGAATTGGGCAAAGAAGAAAATAGAAGAGACAGGAATAGTCTCCTGTGGGTCCCATTTACCTATATAAGAAAAATAAATTTTCGTTTTGCATATTTTACCTTTACATTTTTCAATTTTGTACATGAGTCCAAAAAGTAAATAAAATAACACATTATATATATATATATTTTACAAGCATCAATCCTATATATGCATATTATATCTCATCAAATTTCAATTTCTAATTTTCAAATATTTCGTTCAAAATATTTTAGATATTTGAATTAACAACTAATTATTATATCAATCAAAAAAAAATTTAAATTACCAATTTAATAATAAATCACATTCAAGTAACTTATTCATCATGCTTAATCAGTTCAGAAAAATGATATTTATTCTTTCAATATTACTTGCTCACTAAAAATACATTCAGACAGTTTATATATTATTTTCAGTTATCAATTTTATATATATATATTTCATATTGTTACAGGTAGATCGGGTAGTTTTTTAAAAAAGTGTACCCTATTCATTTCATACTCATGCCCATCTCGGGTAATGGGTACGGATACGGGTATTTTTTTCGGTTTTTAATACTATTTTTTTTTTATCTTTTTCTTTTTTTCGGTTTTTTTTTTTACTTTTTTTTCTTCTTTTTTTCCTTTTTTTAGTTTTTTTCTGTTTTTTTTTTGTTTCTTTTTTCTTTTCTTTTTTAGTTTTCTTTTTCTTTTTTTTCTATCTTTGTTTCTTTTTTTTTTTACTATTTTTTTTCTATTTTTTTTTCTTTTACAGTGTCGTACAAATATTATTACATCTTCATAATTTGATTTTTATAATATGAATAGTTTGATATCAAATAAAGTGTGTGTGTATATACATGAAATTATCAAGTCACATCTTTATAATTTATAAATGAATAAAATTTTTATCTTATATATAAAAATTATTCGCACGAAAATTTGTATATTTATATGGCTAAGTACAAATCTATTTATTTATTTCTTTAAGCGAGTCATTTTATTTTATTTTATTTTCAAATTCTCGTTCTAATTAAAACAATAAAATAAAAATAAAAATATCTTAAATTAATTTATTACTTTAAAAATAATTATGAATAATTTGAAAATAATAGATTAAAAAATAAAAGTTACCCTCCTCCTATATTCCGGGCTTGGGACTGGCTATGTAAAATAACATAGGCGGAATTCTAACTTTTTTTTGTTAGTAATTGTTCTTTAAAATGAATAATTTAAAAACTAATTGAAATGTTTAGAAAATTATAATTTTAAAAATAAGCATAAATATTAAAAGAGATTAGAAAATTATACTGACACTACCTATCTAGTAGTTTGGATTCATATACTATTGTTGGCTTTCTTCCGCACCATTTGAATCTGAACTAGCTTGGGGCTGCGGCTCGGTACCGCTTTCTTCAGTATCAGCTGTGGATGATGATTCTTGATCTCGATGTTGCTTGCGCTCGTCAACATTAATCTAATCTTTCAAGCACACAAGTCTCTCAAAAATATGTGCACCCAATTTACTGTGTTTGTCGGAGAGGATCCTGTTCGTCGAACTAAAACAACTTTCGGAAGGGGCGGTTGACACAAGCACGGCAAAGACGTCACAAGCCATCATCGCCAGTGTTGGATAAGACCTTTGATTCCTCTTCCACCACGTCATGATGTCAACGTCTTCATTTTTGTTGCGTATATTCAAATAGCTCACTAACTCGTTTGTGGATGCTTGCGGTTGGCTATCTGACTGAAAATCTGCTAACAATCCACTACTGCTAGTGCTCTTGGAAGTGGAACTATTAAAAAAAAATAGTGGACAAATAATGTAGATATTATAAATAATAAAGATTAAAAACATAATGTATATTTATTCATACCTAGGGCTAGCCCGGGACGAAGAGGGGTTCTGGTTGCCACTAATTTTTGAGTTGTATATGTTAAACATCTCAACGAACTTCACATCCATGTATGCCTCGACCCCGGTTGCGACTAAATGTAGATTATCTTTGTACGCTTCAACCATTTTGATCGTGTAATATTTCTTGTATGCCAGGTTGAGGCAGCTTGAGATAATGGTCAGGAGGGGTACATCTTCCCAATATTTTAGAAATTTTAGTTTCATGGCCTCTACGATCGGTGTGAGAGTTTTATCATGGTCTTCTGCTTGTTCCAAATCACGATACACCTTGAAAATTTGGTAGATTTGCCCCCAACAACTCAAATGTCATCGGTGAATACGAGCATGATAGTTTGACGGTTGCTTAAAAAAAGATTCATAGGAATTTTGTAAGCCTTTCTAGTTGGTCTCATTCCTCGCCGGTGGGTTCCAATTGCATTCCCTCGGAGGTGGAGCCCCTTAAAAACTCCCCTATGACAGCTTTGTAAGGAAGGCATCGGTTCAACATCCTATAGGTTGAGTTCTAACGGGTATCTATATCCCAAGGTACTTTCAACTTGCTTAGTTGATAGATTGCGCACAACTTCGCAAACTCTTGTCTTCTTTCATGGTTTGAAACAATGCGGTTAAGGGCATCCTTAAATTTAACTATCAATAGTTTTATGGCTTCTGTTTTAAGTCTCGCCTTCACGAAGAGGTTAAGTATATGACAAGCACACTTTTGGTGAAAGATTTCACCATTCATAATCGGGTTTAGTGACCATTTAAAAATTTCAATGGAAGCAATGTTATTGCTAGTATTATCGAAAGATATAGAAAAAATCTTGTTAGTCATATCCCTCTTAAGGTTATATTCTTTTAAAACCTCAATAATGGATTTGAAAATTACATTTGCGGTGTGTGGGGAATCTAACACTCAAAAACTTAATATCCTTTTTTGTAATACCCACTGATCATCGATCCAATGCCAAGTAACACAAGAGTACCCAAGGCCATGTTTAGCAGCAGTCCATATATCGAAGGTAATTGAGACCTTATTGGATTGATATGAAAATGTACCTTTGAGGTCATCTTTTATGGTTGTAAACTGCTTTTTTATTTCACCAACCAACTTTCTATGATGCATTCTCTTGTACATTGGTTGAGCACACCCCTGAATGACCAACCGAGCAAAGGCTGTGCAACCACCCATACTGATTGGGTTATGTACCGAGTCAATTCACTAAGCATTTTTTTCATCAAATTTTGGATTGGTTTTGGTACCATCTGCATTAATAAGGGTTTAGATTTGTCTTGGTTCAACATTTTCACTTGGTTCCTCACTCTTTTTTTCATGCGTTTTGACATGTCTTTTAAAGCTACTCATACCACTACTTTGCTTATACACAAAAAAAAAGTTTCTTGCAATTGGGTACCTTACATTCAAGGGTTTCCATAAAGCCATCATTATCTTTGTTAATCTTATAAAATCTGGCCCACGGCTGATTGTATTCCGGAGCTCTTCTAGTCTTCTTTACCATTGGTTGTTGTGGGGGGGCACTTGTCGAAGGAAAGACAGCTTCTTCCTGAATTTCAGGGGCACTTCTCGAAGGAGTACCTTCTATAGAGGGAGTAAATTGACTCGATGCTACAGAAGAAGTGCCTCCATATGCATATGATGGTGTCGATTGAAATGTTTCTTGTGGAATGTAGACGTTTGGATCGTTTAAAGTATAATACGGTGCATGCATTCATGGGGGTTGTTGATAATTTAAATCTAGGATTTGGTCCTTTCTTTGATAATTGTGTGGATAGTTAGGTGGATAATTAGGTGGTGCCATTTGGGAGGAACTATCAAGATAATTATGTGGATAATTAGGTGGTGGCATATTGGGGCCAAAAATAGAAGCCAACATTCTCTCTTCAAATGTTTCTTCCACTGATTTGTGATGAGATGTCATTTTTTAACCTATTAAAAATAAATTCGAATTTAAAAAAAATCTAACATATTCAAAAAATAAATCTAATTACTTCAAAAATTAAAAAATATCTAACATTTTTTTAACATATTAAAAATAAATCTGAATTTCAAAAAAAAATCTAACATATTCAAAAAATAAATCTAATTACTTCACAAATAAAAAAAATCAAACATCTTTTTTAACCTATTAAAAATTAATCCGAATTTCAAAAAAAAATCTCACATATTCAAAAAATAAATCTAATTACTTCACAAATTTTTTAAAAAAAAATCTAACATCTTTTCTAACCTATTAAAAATAAATCCGAATTTTAAAAAACAAATCTAACATATTCAAAATATAAATCTAATTACTTCACAAATAAAAAAAAATCTAACATCTTTTTTAACCTTTTAAAAATAAATTCTAATTTAAAAAAATCTAACATATTCAAAAAAACAAATCTAATTACTTCACAAATTAAAAAAAATCTAACATCTTTTTTAACCTATTAAAAATAAATCCGAATTTCAAAAAAAAATGTAACATATTAAAAAAATAAATCTAATTACTTCACAAATTAAAATTAAAATCTAAGATCTTTTTTAACCTATTAAAGATAAATACGAATTTCAAAAAAAAAATCTAACATATTAAAAAAACAAATCTAATTACTTCACAAATAAAAAAAAATCTAACATCTTTTTTAACTCATTAAAAATAAATCCGAATTTCAAAAAAAAATGTAACATATTCAAAAAATAAATCTAATTACTTCACAAATTAAAAAAAAGCTAACATCTTTTTTAACCTATTAAAAATAAATCCAAATTTCAAAAAGAAAAAATCTAACATATTCAAAAAATAAATTTAATTACTTTACAAATTAAAAAAAACTAACATCTATTTTAACCTATTAAAAATAAATCCGAATTTCAAAAAAATCCAGCAGTTCCGACAACATTTCGAATTAAATCCAGATTCGCCATTCCAACTCCGAGAAGACGGTATTTTGCGGCTTCATGACCGCATATGCGTTGCGAATGACTCAAAACTGAAGAATCTGATTTTGTCAGAAGCACATGACTCGGGGTATACCATTTATCCTGGTGAAGTCAAGATGTATCAAGATGTAAAGCGATATTTCTGGTAGCCAAAGATGAAAAGGAACGTGCAAAACTATGTTGAGAAATGTCAGATCCATCAGTAGGTCAAAGCAGATAGACGAAAGAGGGCAGGGTTACTGAGGCCACTGGAGATACCCATATGGAAATTTGAGTCTATTACCATGGACTTCGTGACTGGATTTTCGAGAACCATCGGACGATACGATGCCATTTGGGTTATAGTGGATAGGCTGACGAAGATTGCACACTTCATTCCACTCCGGATCGAGACATTTGGAAAAGAGCTAGCCGACCTGTTCTTGCAATACCAATTTAAATACCACGGATGTTCGCGAAACATTGTCTCCGACCGAGACACCCGATTTACATCTCACTTTTGGGGAAGCTTTCAAGAGGCCATGGGCACAAAATTGAGATTCAGTACAACCCATCATCCGCAAACCGACAGTTAATTCGAACGAACAATACAAACATTGGAAGATATGCTTCGATCCTGTGCTTTAAGTTTTCGAGAATCCTGGATCAACCATTTGTACTTGGTGGAGTTTGCGTACAACAACAGCTACCATTCGAGTATCGGAATGTCACCACAAGAGGCACTTACGGGATAGCAGTGTCGCACCCCGCTGTGGTAGGGACCCGCAGGTACATATTCACCTACCAGGCCTCAGATATTAGAAGAGATTTCCGAGAAGACGAAAGTCATTTTGAGTCGGCTTAAGTCGGCCCAAGAGCGACAAAAGAAATATGCAGATATACATCGAAGACCGTTGGAGTTTCAAGAAGGGGATCACATGTGGCTTCGAGTTTTACCCGTCAGGGGAGTACATCGATTTGGCGTATCGGTGTTGCACCGAAAAGGTATAGTGCAAAGCTTCAGTACAATGATGTACTTTTTAAACCTTTAACACATGTTTGAGTTGAATTGCAAGTGCACAATTCTATCAAAGTAGTATTTGAGGTATCGATTCACAGGGAGTACGATAAAAACTTAGTTCAAACTTTAGTAATAAATTTAAAAAAATAAAATAAAGGTGCAATAAAAGTAAATAGGGGGTTTGTTCTAACAATTCCTAAATTTGGGTTCAATACCCGAATAGAGAGTTTAAAACAATAAGAGTAAATGAACGAAAGAAAGATTGGTTTGTTTTCAAGATTTAGAGATCTAGGGGTCTTTGGTCTACATTCCCTTACTAACTATATCTATTCGGTATTTGTTTAGGTCTATGTATGATTTGATGAGGTTTCTAACCTAATATGTCATTAAGGGTCATTTTCGTGAATTAATAACGTGTCTAAGTAATTTGGACTTCACGGTTAGGTCCTTCACCCTAGCTACTTAGACCATAAGCTCTTGTTAGTCTCTCCTCTCCTCAAATATTGATACTTCACGATTAAGTCCTTCATACCAATACCCGATTTGATTTGAGATGTCCTAATTAGGGTTTGCCTTCACGGTTAGGTCTTTCGCCAAATTCCTAACCTTAATTTCTGTAGTTCCGACCTAGATTATAAATTGGTTACAATCCTAATCTAAACCTAGGGTATTTGTATTAATAATTTGATACTCTCCTCTCATCCTAACTTCTTTAGATCCTTTGACAAAGAGATACCAAAGCGGGACTACTGCGATTTCAAGTACTAATCATGTAATTAACACAAATGATAAATCACAGAAATTAACATCAAATCCCAATAAACAATCATAACAAAGACAAATATCCGAATAAGATACAATTAAACAAGTTCATGCATTGACCTAAACTCTTGGAGAGAGAACTACTCCCTCATGGAGAGATCCATTACAAAAATTTACAAAGTAAGAAGAAATGAAATAAAGGAAGTAATTACACCCTTTGACCAATCAAAAACCTCTATCTTGCCGACTTCTTGCTCAGGAAACTCTTCTTCTCCTTACTTGAAAGCTTTCCTTTTCTTCAGAATTTATCGCTAAGAATTATGTGTGTGTGTAGAGAGAATGAAAGGGGAAGAGATGAATGTGGATGTGAAATGAACCCCCCCTCTTTTATAGCCAAGGACCATGTCCAATTAAGAGCCTAGAAAGTGGAGTTAGTGGGTGCTATCTTTGGATTGTTTCCCAGGATGCCTTGTCCACGTTTGACTATAAAACGCATCCATGAAGTGCCAAAAATAGAACCCGTGTTGAATCTGTGTAAATTTGGCATTCCTGCGGATCCAGTGCGGATATCCAATCTGCACTGCGGGTTGTTTGATCCGCACTGGCTCTAAGTTTCCTTATTTAGCTCCTGCGAATTATTCGAATGCGGATGGCTGATTCGCACTGCGGGTGAAAATTGCTTCTCTGAAGTCTCTGAAATCGGCTAAGTGTTGAGTGCGGGGCTCATCCGCACTGCGGGTGGGTTTTAATCCGCACTACGCTCGGACTTTTTCCTGTGCAATACTTGGATGTTGGAAATGTGGCTAAGTACTTAGTGCGGCTTGTCACATCCGCACTGCGGGTAGATTGATCCACACTAAGGGATATTTTCGCTATTTTTCATCATTTCCTACAATGAAAAGCCAAACAACCGAAGTAACTTGATTCTAGGTGTATTTAAATCACTTTGTATTAAAAATACAAGATATTTAAGGTTGTTTTATGATAAAATCTAGATCGATTGTGTATATAATTTATGCTTATCAATCGGGCAAGTTGAGTCCTAGATATATTGGACCGTTTCAGATTATACGACGAATGGGACCGGTGGCATATGAGCTTGCATTGCCACCAGCATTGGACCGGGTTCATCCGATGTTTCATGTGTCACAATTACGTCGATACGTGCGAGATCCATCTCATTGCATTGATCACTCTGACTTGCATGTTCAAGATGACTTGTCCTATCAAGAAAAGCCAATGCAGATATTGGACCGGAAAGAACAGCAACTTCGGAGCAAGACGATTAAGTTTGTCCTGGTCAAATAAGGATGTCATTCGACTAAGGAAGCGACGTGGGAACATGAGGAAAGCATCCGTGAGCAGTACCAAGAACTATTCAACGGCTCAGGTACGTGATTTAGTTTAGAGGACTGAACTTTATTTTAAGGGGGAGAGAAATGTTATGTTACGAAATTTTTACAATTAATTTTTAATGATTTAAAAGCAAGAGTCGAAAATCATGCTAACAAAATAAGAGTTTAAAACCTTAATTAAGGTTCATCTAAGTAAGTTAAGTGTGAATCGAAATCGCGTTGAAATTTTGAGATTCTGAAACTTTATAGGTTGAGTGCGGATGGGTTGACCTGTACTGCGGGTGGGTGCATCCGCACTCATGCAATTCTGTGTTGGTCTGAGATTTCCTAAGTCCTGAGTGCGGATGAGTTGACCCGCACTGTCGGTGGGTGCATCCGCACTCATGAATTTCAGTGTTGACTTGAACTTTTCTGAAATTCTTCTAAGTCCTTAGTGCGGATGGATTGACCCGCACTGCGGGTGGAATGCATCCGCATTAGCCTCGGACTTTTCCTAAAATTCTGTCGAAAATTTACCAAGTTTTTGAGTGCGGGTGAAGCCACCTGCCATTGCGTATGATTTCTGTGTTAAATTTCACTTCTGAAAATGACTAAGTGCTGAGTGCGGGTCAAAACACCCGCAGTGCAGCTAGATGCATCCGCATTTAGGGTCTTTTTAATCCTAAAACTCAAATCAGACCTTCTCTCTCTCCCACTTCATTATTTTCACCATTTTCAAGTGATTTTCACCCAAAAGAGAAGAAAAAGAGTGTGTAAGTTTCCGTTTCTTTCAGACTTCCGATTGTTGCGAGAAATTGAGTTTGGAATCGAGTAAGAAGCCGAGGATCTCTCCTAGCTCACCTATTTGGTATTTCTTTCTTTTTTCATTTCTCTCTAAAATCTCATATTTCTCGATTTCTCAGATTTTCATTTTAAACTCGAGATTTGTGTTCAAATTGCTCGAGGACTAGTTCCTCTACACTCCTCACTTGTTTATTTGTCAATCTTTTTCCAATTTCCTTCCAATTTGTGGATTCTGATTTCTAAGATTTTGTGCCAAAACTGAAAGTTGGCATAATCGTGATTTGATTTGTTTAACCCGACCAATTAGACATGTAATCGGTAGGGTTACTTCCTGATCTTGAATTTTTAGAACGTTTAACGGTTAATTTGAGGTTTTGACCAAATTAGGGTTTAACCAATCGGTAAATTGAATTGATCCGAGAACCAAAGTAATGAAACGGTGATTGATTGTTACCAAAGTGAAATGACATATGGCTAGAGGGCCTACATGCAATTGTGCACCGTTATATGAGGTTTTAATAAGAAAGAAGGAAGCAAAAAGAATTGATATAGGACTGTACAAATCCTAAGTAAATATATAATATAGGTGTAGGCTCGGTCGAGCAAGATATCGCGAGGCAATTTGAGACGCTCGATCCGTAACTAAGCGGTACGCTTGTCTTAAACAGGTGCGGGATTCTTGGATTTGTTTGATACTTTATTTTCAGGAATTAAACTGTGTATTCGTTTGTCATGTTGAATATCATTGATTGTATAATCGAATTGTGTAAAGCATTTCCATAGCCCAAACAAATTAAACTTGAATTGATGTGACTTGAGTGATTTGCATGCTGGTATGGTTGTAGGTTGTGTCGATCTATTACGATCTGATTTGATTAAAAGTCACCACGATTTGATTTGATATGTATATGAATGGATTTAAGCACTTGGATCCAATGAATTTGCAAAGTCGAGCTGTATGCTGGCTTTGATTCCCAGGATCCTAATGGTCTTAGGTGAACGGCCCTCGATGTTTCCCAGTACCGGTTGGAATGAGAGAGGGTGATTATGTTATGAGGTGTGAATTGAAATCGTGGGTGACATGTGTAACGTCTGTGGCTTGGTGGCATTCTCCTACGTGTGAATGCATTTGAAAGGTCAATTGAATATTACGAATACTGAAAATGATTCTAAAGAGAATTTTCTTTATGTGACTTGAACCAGATCTTAATAAACGGTTAAGCCAAAGCAATTACAGATGGCTGTCAGATAAAAGGTCCATTGGTGGGCCATATGTAGGGGTCAGTAACCCTACAAATATGGGTTTGATAAAAGGTTCAGCTCGAAAGAACATTTGTAATTGCTACAAGCCCTAATGAATTGAGTTAAGCCAAAATATCTGTTGTGTTTGAAATTCATCTTGAAAATTCCGTAAACTGTATTTCAGGTTGATTAATTGCTGCCGAGTAGTGGCATTCTGTTATTTATGATTACTTATATATCTGTTTGCATTGTTATTGTTTGGGTTTGGGTTTCATTTTTGAATATGGAGTTTGGTTGCAAGTCCAATAATTCATATGTGGCAAATTCGTACTGAGAATTTATTCTCACCCCCACCTTCGGATTATTTTACAGGTACTGGTGCAACTGATTTCGGAGAGGCACAAGAGTAGTAGGCCTTAGTAACTTACCAGTATATGACCCTAGATATGTTTTGTTGTATAGATTTAGGGTAGGCCTTGTGGTTAGTATCCGGATGAGATACTTTTGTTGTATGATATTCTGACCAGACTGTGTACTCTGATTTTATATTAGAAACTTGTTGTTATTGTTAATTGTTTGGATTGAATTGTTAATTGTAAGCATACACGGCATTGTATGCTTACGACGGGAGACTGTTATGACCCGTGGCCGCGAGGTGTGACATTTAACCTATTAAAAATAAATCCGAATTTCAAAAAAAATCTAAAATATTCAAAAAATAAATCTAATTACTTCACAAATTAAAACAAAAATCTAACATCTTTTTTAACCTATTAAAAATAAATCCGAATTAAAAAAAATCTAACATATTAAAAAAAATCTAATTACTTCACAAATTAAAAACAAATCTAATATCTTTTTTAACTTATTAAAAATAAATCCAAATTTTAAAAAAAATCTAACATATTCAGAAAACAAATCTAATTACTTCACAAATTAAAAAAAATCTCACATCTTTTTTAAACTATTAAAAATAAATCTAATTACTTCACAAATTAAAATAAAAAATCTAACATCTTTTTGTAACCTATTAAAAATAAATCCGAATTTCAAAAAATAAATCTAATTACTTCACAAATTAAAAAAAAAATCTAACATCTTTTTTAACCTATTAAAATTAAATCCGAATTTCAAAAAAAAAATCTAACATATTCAAAACAAATATTACTTCACATCTAACAAATCTAACATAAACTAAATAAATCTAACAAATCTAATTATAAAATAAATCTAACAAATCTAATTATTCAACAAATTTAACAAATCTAATATACAAATTTAACTAATCTAATATAAAATAAATCTAACAAATTTAATTACTTAACAAATTTAACAAATCTAATTACTTAACTTTCAATAAATCTAACTTAAACTAAATTTACTCTACAAAAATAAATTAATCTAACATAAAATAAATCTAACCTTTAAATCTCGCGAAAAAATTTTGTGGGAGGTGCCGAACTTTGTAATTTCGATACCTTCGTAATTCCGTTTGCGTATTTGTAGAATGAATTAAATTACAACTATATATTTTTTTAAACAATAAATTTAGAAATTTAGAATAATGAAAATTGAGAGAATGAGAGTTTGAAATAAAATGTGGAGAGAAAGAGGGTTAGAGGGGGTGTATTTAAAGAAAAAATTGGAGGGGGGGAATAAAATTCGAAATTAAAAAAAAAACCAGGATTTGACCGGTCTGGGCTCGGTTTGTCTGAACCAGCGGCAAAAAAATTTGAATTTTGAATTTAGAAAAAACAGGTAAAGGTAAAGGGGTAAAGAGGTAAATGGGTAAATGAGTAAAATTGGTCGGGTAAATGAGTGCGGGTACGGGTAAAACGGGTGCGGGTAGGCGGGTTTCGGGTACGGATAAGACTGGTACGGGTTAGGCGGGTTTTTTTTCCCAAATTTTTTAGTCTGATTTGTCTCAAACCCGTACTCGTGTACCGTTTACCCGCCTATACCCGGGCATGGGTATGGGTACCTCGGATAACGGGTACAGGTCGTGTAACACTATAAGAAATATTATAAAAAAAAAATATATATATAATGGTATAATTATAAATTTTGCATTTAAAACTACATAAAGAAATTTCTATAAATAAAACATACATATGTAAATATATATATATATATATATATATAAGTTTTTATAATTTTATATATATATAATTGAGTGAATATATATATATGTTAATAATCAAATTGGAAGGTCTAAGAGGTATAAAAAATTTTAATAAGAGGTTTTATGTGCAAAATATACAACCTTATGCAATAAATAAAAAAATTGAAGGACTAATTTGCAAAATAACCAAAACCTTGTCATAACCTCCCTCATGGTACCATTCGGTACCATTGTGTACCGTGAGAAACAGAAAAGAAAGAGAGGGGAGCGGGTGTGACGCAAGGGAAAGGAAGAGAGAAAGGGAGAGAAGGAAAATCGCGTGATCGATCGAGCCGTCCGTAGATTTGAGATCAGAACGAAGCCCTCTACGCAATAAAGCAATTAATTTGGTATAAATCTCTATTTCTCAAATTCTATTTGGAACCCTAGATTTCGAGTTAAATTGCAATTCTTTCGTTTGAAGTTCGTATTTGAGTTTTGATTCGAGATTTCATGTAATTAACCTCATTCCTTGAACAATTGAGTTGAATTTATGAATTTGGGTTTAGGGGTTTTGAAACTAGGGTTTATATTTTGGAAATATTATAAGGGTTGAAAGTATAAAAGTTATGCAAATATTTAAGTTCTTTCGATTGAAACCCGAATTGCTATTTAAAACTAATTACCGAATATGTGTCGAACCTTCGAACTTTGAGTTATGAAATTAGAATTTGATATTAACTTGAATGGTGTATGGTGTCGAAAAACTTGAATGAACCAAGTAGATATACACTTTAAACTGCACCAAAGCATAGCAACCATAAGTCGTAACCGAGCATCGATCGAAACAAGTTCTAACTAAACAATTGAATTCTGCATGTGAATTGCGGGCCGCAATAGAAAGCCCTGCGGGCCGCAACATGATCTGGTACTTAACCAATTCTTTAGCTGTGATGGCTACGGGCCGTAACAAAATTGGTTGCGGGCCGCAATAATCACAGGTCCAATAAAATGGCTCTGGAGTCGTAAGCAGGTCTAATGTTGCGGGCCGCAACAGATTCTTTACGGGCCGTAGAGAACCCAATACTTAGCCAATTTCTATTAGTTTGTTCTGTGGGTACTGCGGGCCGCAACAACACCATTACGGGCCGTAATTAATGTGCATATTTGTAATAATTGAGTATTTTTAAACCTAATCGAAGGGGTATCGAATCGTAATCATATAATGTCAATTATATAGCAATTATAAGCTAATTAAACCCTAATGGTATATATTCTAAATAGAATTGATAAGGCAACAGCGTACGGAACCTCGAGGAGTTTAAGACGTAAGATTTACTTAAGAGCAGCGTACTCAGGTGCGGGATTTCTGGACTTGTCTGATATTTTATTTTCAGAATTAAATTGTAGTTCTATTGACATGTTGAATATTCTTGTTGATTGCATTATATGAATTGTGCATTTGCATTTCATGCCCTAATATTATCGAACTCGAATTTTGGTAAGTTGATTGACTTGCATATTGGTATTGAATACATTTGTGTCGATCTATTATGATCTGATTGTAGATGAAAAGTCACTGGAATTGGAAATGAGATGAAATGGTATGTTATGGATCACCAAAGTGTGACCAATTTGCAAAACCTGGTGCACGGGTTTTGGGAGGATTCTAAAGCTTTAGTCTCTGAGGCTCGTGTAAGTCCCCAGACCGGTTGGGGCAGGAGCAGTATGAAACTAGTTGTGAATGGTAGTAATATGAGTGACTAGTGTGAGATGTCGTATGCATGATCTAATGAGATATGCGTTTGAATGGTCGGTTGAGATTATGATTCTTAATGAATTTTCTGAATATGACTTGTAACTAGAAAGTTAGGAAATGGTTAAGCCAAGCACTACCGATGGGTGTCATATACTGTACAGTAGGGTGGCCTTCGGTAGGTGTCTGGAACCCTACCGTTGTCGACGGGTTTGCGGTACAGCTGGGTGGTACATCGGTAAGTGCTACCAGACTTATTAAAATAATTAAGCCCAATTGTTGTTGATTTGAAATTCGATTTAATACTCTTGTGTTGTAATTCATTTGATTATCTGCTGTCAGGTATGCATTCATGTTTATATAATGTTATACATGTACAATACGTTGTTGATAATTTCTTTTTGAAAATAAAGTTAGATTGCAAGTCCAGGGGTTCATATGTGGCAAATTATCGCACTGAGATTTTATTCTCATACCCGTTGGGTTATCCTTTTCAGGTTCTGGTGCAGTAGGGAGCGGTGAGGCACGACAGTCTTAGGCCTCGGTATTTGTCCTTCTACCAGAGTTTCTATGATACCTGTTAGATTTTGGTTTTGTGGTTGTAATATGTTATCTACGTATATGTGCATATACGTAGTTTTTGTATGATGTGATGTATATTGGTGTCTTTTGAACTGAATCAGGTGTTATGTTTATATTTGTTTTCTCAGAATTGTGTTGAATTGTTTAATTGCTTGTTGAATGGGGTTATATATTTGGGATTTATGGGAATTGAGTAAATGAATCGTAATTGCCTTGTAGGCATACAGGAAACTGTATGTTTACGGCAGGGACCCTGTCGCATTTTTGTACAGGTTGGCTACGGGGTGTGACAGGTCGAGCAAAACGGGTAGTACCCGAACGGGTTTTAGCAAATGTCTACCTAGTGGACACATTAAATTTCAATATTTTCCAAAAGAGTAAGGCTACGATTGTAACATTATGCAAAATACAATTATGAAATTTAATTTAAAGTCATGTATCCGAAACTATATTTAACTTAAAATCAAAAATTTTGAAATATGTAAAGTTTCAAGAAATATGAAATGAGGAACTTGATTGTAGGAAACTATGTATAATGTTAATTAAAGTTCAAATATACATAATGTTATATAATCCGAATCTGGAAATTGAATAAATTGCAATGTATGAAGAATTTCATGCATAGTATATATATATATATATATTATAGTAATTAAAATATAAAGAATGAATAATAATTACATTTAGGACTGATTTATAAATTTTGAAAACTTGAAGGTTGAAATTGAAAATATCACATGGGGACCCACATGGCAGGACCATCTCCTTCCTCTCTCCTTGCGTGGCAGAACTCTGTTGTTCCAGCATGTAACCCATTGACTAAGAGAGTTGCTATCTACCGAAATGTCTAGTATTTCTTCTAATTCTCAATGGTTTCTCAAACCCTCTTCTCGCTCTATATCTCTCTCTCTCTTTCTCTCTCCTTTGTTTGTGTAAGGCAGCTTGAGATGAAATTGCATCACTAGTGAGTTTCGGTTACTCTAATGTGCTCTCTCTCTTTCAATAATATATATATATATTTTAAAAGAGGCTATTCTGCCCATTCCATTGATTGAAATATAGATAATTACATTAAAATGTTGTTTGTCTGGACTATGTTAACCATAGCCATAACCAACCAAGTTCTTAGAATTCATAGAAATCAACAAAACATCACTAAGCAGAGCATACAAGAACCAAAGTCTAATACTCGTAATACTCCAAAAGTATATTAACGTAACTAATATTAGACTACTAAGTAATAGATTAAGGCTACTTATATCTAAATGACAAAATTGTGGGTTGTGCTTCATGATCCACTATGGCAACTCTGGTGCCTCCCCTCCAGAGCCATCAAGGGGCTGATAAGCAACTATCTCCATGGGTATGAATTGAGCTAAGGGTATGGCATCTTCTATTACGGGAAGCCACTCTCCAATTGCATCTTTGATTTTTTTTCTTCATGTTACCTGCCCAATAACCACACAATGTTTTAATTAGCAAAATCAAAGTTTTAGCGGTTTTAACATCACAATTGGTAAAACAAACTTTATTTCTATGTTTCCAAAGACTCCAACTTACTGCACTAACTACAATCAGGAAACCAGTTTTATTTTCATAATCAAGTGATTGGGCAAAATGTAAAAAATCATCCCATATATTTCAATTATGCATTACCCATTGGCTTTTACCTAAATAGAACCATATTTGTTGTGCTAGAGGACATTTGATGAATAAATGATCAATAGATTCGTTTTTAGTACAAAAATGACAAGTTTGGTCTCCTATCCACCCTTTTAAGCTAAGATTATCCTTGGCCAGTATTGTATTGTGTGATACTAGCCA
Source organism: Carex pumila (assembly GCA_033356055.1). Taxonomy (NCBI): domain Eukaryota; kingdom Viridiplantae; phylum Streptophyta; class Magnoliopsida; order Poales; family Cyperaceae; genus Carex; species Carex pumila. Next base: position 69,021 of record JARJHM010000368.1, read on the forward strand.
CATAAAAATTCTGATTTTTGGGGGAACCAGTAATTTCCACCATATCAATGATTCTTTAGGTTTTAACCCCCCAAAATTAAGAAATGCATATATTGAGTGTGTAGAGAACTGCCCTGAAGCTTCCAATTTCCACTCAATGTAGTCATGGGGAAGAGTGAAAGAAGTTGTGCTAACAATATATAGCAGATCCACCCATTCCTGATAGTCCACTCCTACTAAATCAACCCTAAACCTAACTATTTGTCCTTGTGAATGAATTACATCAGCTAATAAGACTTCTTTGTTACTACATTTTGTATACAAGGTATAATACTTAACTGCTAATGCACAATTTTGGTACCAATGGTCTGTCCAGAATTTTATTTGGGTATTTACCCCTAGTATGTGTGAGATACTCATATCACCTATATGACTATATTTTAGCAATGCAGACCAGAATGTGGAAACAGAAACTGAATTATGAGAAATATATTTATATGTAACTAATGTTTTCCAAGGGCTAGAATATTCATTTTTCTTCAATTTCCACCATCGTTTAAGTAAAAGAGATATATTCATCTGCCTAAGATTAAGAATGCCTAAGCCTCCAAATTGTTTGGCTAAACAAGATGTATACCAATCTATTAGTATATACTTTTTCTTTCTCGAGTTACCTTGCCAAAGAAACCTCCTCCTATTTTTATCAATTTGTTTGATTACTGAAAGTGGGATTCTATAGACTGAAAGGAAAAATAAAGGTATAGATGTAAGAACAAAATTTAAAAGAGTTAATCTACCACCTATTGATAACATGGACCCTTTCCAATATTTTAACCTACTGCCTACTTTATCTACTAAAAACGCCCAATCTGTTACTTGCAATTTTTTATAGTGTAGTGGTAACCCTAGATATTTTATCGGAAAATTCCCCCCTTGACATCTAAATATTTGTTGTAATGTTTTAGCACTATCTACACCGATATTAAGTGAATGCAATTTTGTTTTATCATAATTCATTTTGATACCCGAGATGGCTTCAAAAGCAAGCATGGTCCACCATGCAGCCTCCACATTTCTTTCTTGTGCTTCTAAGAATAGAATTGTGTCGTCTGCATAGTGACAGTTAGTTATAGTTGTGTTCTCTATATATGGCGGTCCTAAGCCTTGAACTAAATTAGCGCTTCTACCTTTTGCAAAAAGTTTACTAAGTGTATCAGTTGCTAAAATATATAAAAAAGGTGACAAAGGATCCCCTTGACGTACTCCCCTTTTGCAATAAAAATAATCAGTGAGTTCTCCATTTATAATGATGCAAGACTATGAGCTATACAGCCATTGTGTGATCCATTGAATCCATTTTGTTCCAAAATTTCTACTTGTTAATACCTTTATTAAGTAATCCCAATGTATCGTAGGCTTTTTCAAAGTCTATCTTAATCACTACTCTTGGTTATTTGTTTACAAAGCTAGAATGGAGAATTTCTTGACTTAAGATCATGTTATCCAAAATATACCTATTTTTGATAAAGGCTGACTGGCTAGTATCTATTAACCTATCCATAATTTGCTCTAATCTAATGGTAAGAATTTTAGAGATAATCTTAAAGCTACAATTAACTAAGCTTATTGGTCTAAACTTTTTTATTTTAGTTGCATCTTTTTCCTTAGGTATAAGACAAATACATGATTTGTTGATCTTATGTAAGTTTAGTTGGTTCTCATAAAAGAAATGTGTAAGCAACATTAAATCTGCCTTAACTATGTCCCAAAAAACTTGATAGAACTGGAATGTGAAACCATCCGGCCCAGGTGTTCCGTTTGGTTCAGAAGCAAATACAGCTTGTTTAACTTCTATTTCCATAAAAGGTCGCTCTAGATTCCATTTTTCAAATTCGGTCAACTTTTCATCTTCAGTCCAATAGTTCTTGATAGCAAGAGAGTATATGTTTTCTAATATCTACGATATTATTACCTAGAGAACCGTTAATTCCTAAGCTACGTATTTGATTTTTTTTAGACCTATGTGTGGCAATTGTATGGAAATACTTAGTATTGGCATCCCCTGCCTCTAACCAGAGTTGCTTAGATCGCAATTGCCAAGAAGTCTCTTCTTCTTGGAGAATTTTCTCTAGCCTATTATTATAAAAGATCCAATTTTCTTCTTCTACTGTGGTGAACTGTCTAATTTCTTTTATTGCTTCCAGATCATGTAATATTTGTTTGATCAATGTTTTTTCCTTTTTCTTTTTACCATAAAATTTTTTTGTCCATCCTTTTATTTGTTGTCTAATTTTTTTCAGTTTTTTACTCCAACTAGAAGCAATATCTGGTTGTGATAATGGAATTTCATCCCACCACTTATGCAATAATTGTACAAAGACTTCTTGAGCCAGCCATATGGGGTCAAATCTAAATAGAGGTGGTTTTTGATGTTTTAGACTATTGGAATTAATCAACAAAGGACAGTGATCCGATCCTATACTATTTAAATCTAAAACTTGACTAGATGGATATGTAAGATCCCAAGCTACTGTAGACAGTACCCTATCTAGAAGTGCAAACCTGGTACCATTAGTCCATGTGAATTTCTGTGTGACTAGTTTATGTTCTATGAGTTGGTAATCATTAATGAAGTTATTAAAATCCCTACTAATGTTCATATCGAAGTTGTTACCAAATTTCTCCTCCTTTTTTCTAATGGCATTAAAATCTCCTATTAAAAGCCATCTATCTATCGTAATGTCTCTAATATCTCCTAATTCATTCCAAAACTCTCTTTTTAATCTCCTAAGTATAGGACCATAAAATATGGTAAGTTGCCAACGTAAACTATCACATTTATTTTCTACAATTACATTTAAACAAAACCTATGCAAGGAGTGTTGAAAGACATTTATTTTATTACTATCACTACAAAAAAGAATCCCCCCTGATCTGCCTATTGATGGTAGCCAAATCCATTTATCAAGTCTAGTAGAAATACTATTCAGACATTTTTGTGTAAAATTTTCCTTTTTAGTCTCTTGTATAGCTACTAAGTCTACTTTATTATCCAATATCAAATCTTTCAGAATGTGTCTAGTTCTAAGAGAATTCAGCCCTTTACAATTCCAGTTGAGAATATTCATTAATCTAATTCTTGCATACTCACTTGTTGATGCCTATCTACTGCTATGTGATATAGATTATTCCTATCTACTGATTCTAATTGTTCTAACCTCAAAGTAACCATTTGTTGTGTGTTCTTAGAAGATTCCAGCAATTGCTGAATGATTATCTCAAACCGTTGCCTATCCATATGCCTAATGCTAGAAATAATAATCTGACTATCATCACTAGAGTTACCTAGTCTAATTTGATACACATTAAAGAGATTTATTATTTGTTCTATTGTAAGCCTAGAGTAAGGAAATCGGGAAATTAAAGGCATACCAGAAGAGCTGCTGCTTCCTGCACCTGCCTTCCTTTTCTTTGCTTTACTCATGACAGAATCCTCATCGCCTTTTGCTTGCATCCGTAGACTTCTTCTAGGTTCTTTGTTCTTGTCAGCTGCAGTAACAATATCGCTCACTGCTGGAGTATGTGAATCTGGGGCTTCATGGGACTCCGAGTCAGAGAGAGAGATGGCCTTGTCTGGTGAAGAACCAGGACCAGATTGAGAACTTCGGAGTCTAGCTCCAAACCCTGTCTTTATACCAGCAACTGGGCTGCGGGGAGGTGTTTTCTTACCAGATTTTGGGCTACTCATTACTATTGTTTTGCCACTACTGATCTTGACAGTAGCCTTCTTCTTCATGACAATAGGTTTGATTGCTGAGGATGTAGGTTTGTCCTTTTTTCCTGCCCAGGTAACTGGTTTCTTTGGTGTAGGTTTAACCCTTTGGTCATCGAGAGGCCTTGCTGGTAGTCTAGAACTACCAGCTGGTGTGACGAACGCTGTGTCCAGGTCATCATCACCGACCTGCTCTTCTACTGGTGTTGCTGGGGGAGTTCTAATAAGGTTGTTAGAGGCGGCTGTAGGTTCAGCCATAACAGCGAAGCTATTGTAAATTTCCAACAACATGTCTACTATTTCAGAGGGATTTTCTGGTTCAGGTGGTTCCAACGACATGTGTACTGTTTCAGAGGGATTTTCTAGCTCAGATGTTTCCACTTTTTCAGGCACTTGTAATAGTTCAGGGATAGGATTGGTGGGGATATTGATGACAACAGGGATAGACTGAGGTGGGAATCCTGGGAGGGGTGGGAGGTAGGCTGGTTCTGGATTTACTGCTTGTTCATGATGAATTTTCTGAAGGTGTTTTTCCCAGACCACCATGTCCTCCTGGATATCAACCTCAACACCTTCTACATCTACCAGTATTCTGTTGGTACCACGTGATGGTCTCAACACTGTTGTTTCCATTGAAGGTAAAGCCCCCTCCCTGCTCATTGGCATCCCCTTATTCCTGGACTGGAGGAGGAGGAGGTGGAGGTATGTATTTTGACCCGAATTCGTTCCCGTTTGGGTATGGATGCCCATCCTTACGACTAGCCCAGGCATTCAAATTTTTTGATTTTTCAGATTCAATTTCAATTTCTAGGTCATGCACCTTCCTTTTACCTTGTGGATTTTTATACGGGACCAGATATTTAGCCGGAATTAGCGACCGATCACAAACTTCAAGTTTCAATCTAACAAATCTCACATCATAACCACTATGGGTAGCAGTGTCAATCTCCAGTACATATGCCCCCCATAGATTGAAATTTCTTTCATACTCAGCTAACTCATTCATGAAAAGGGGAAAACCGTAAACTCTTACCCATATTTCTTCAAGTGGCAGTCCCTCATGAAATTCTTTTTCCCATGCTACGATAGGGAACTTGACATCCTCTAGTCCGAGAAACCCGGTAGATGCCATTGATTCGAGCCATCTGGAATTGGGAGCTTGAACTAGGTATTTGCAGTCATCGAAGATTGATGCAATCCAGCAGTGTCGGGGATGAGGAAACTCACTGTACAAGCCCTGTTCCAATCGTTCGGGACCCCAAGCAGTGATGTCATCGATGACAAAGCTTTGAAGAAGGATCGACTCTACCGCCCTCGACCGCTGTGTTGCTTGCAGTTGAACAATCGGTGCTCGATACGCCATTGGTGAGTTGGATTGAGGTCGCAAGCAACTACCCGCTGATTGGATTGGATGAGATCTAGGTTTAGGTTTTTGAGATTGTCTTCGGATTGGAGAGCGAGGTGGAATGGTAGTCATTGCTGTACATACACTCGCTTTATGGCCAAATCCATTACAAACAAAACACAAGCATGCGTTTCTGCAATTCGCAATCACGTGACCTTTGCTACCCCACTTGAGACACCACGGGTTCGTTACTATTGATCGAGATCTTAATTCATCCATCTTTCTTCGTATCAGTTGTGATCTCGTTTCTTGTGGTTGAGATTGAGTTGTTTTTGCGATCCATGTTGCCACAGGTTTATGGAGCAAGGCTTGTCTATACTGGCCTCTAGATGCTTCCACCATTGCTGGGCCTAGAACGGGCTGCAAAGGCCTTGGAATAACATTGTAATTTCTATCAAAACGATCCACAACTAATTTCAATTCGCGGAGACAAGATTGAGATAGGAAAGACATTTTGATCTCTTTTTTCCTTTTCTATTTTTTTTTTTTTTTATTTTTCTCTATTTTTCTCTTCTTCTTTTTTCTTTTTCTGAAATCTCAAAAATCGCCTGCAAATTGCCTGAGCAGACACATCATTTAGAAAAGGTTCACTCCTCGTTATAAGTTCACATGACAGTGAGCTTTAATCAAGCTTCGGTGCTGTATTAATTGACTGTTGAAAAACACTCCAATTTTATATATATACATGATAGTCCAATATCTTTGTTGGGATAGTTATATCTATGTAAGAATCATTAGAACTCTTACTTCATGGTCTACAAGCACACATGGCTTTCCTTATTTGTGATTTGACAATTAAAAGGACATTTTTGATGTATATTTCATTAGTACCAGTACTTAGCTAACTTTGCTACATTGGTTCTTATAACCTGGGTAAATTGAAACATAGGAGATATTAAGCTTAGTTGAGATAATATCCAAATTACTTTGAAGATGGATACAAGTACAGTATGTGTTGCACTTCTATAGTTATATAGGGTTTACTTTGTCATAGTATGTAGTTAGTTCCACTTTCTATTATGATTGAATATTATGGCTTAACTAAAGATTATTTTAAATAAGTACAAAGTGAAATTTTTAATTGGATAAATTTTCTATGAGTTGGTAATATTCCTTTGTCAAAGGAGCACTAGTGTTGATTAAGTTACATATATAGAAGTCACAAACAAATTTGAGAATGAAAATTAATTGAAACTTGACTGTTATATTTGAATCTTGATTTATTAGGCTATTGGGCTGTTTGAACTTAAATGATTTGGATTGTTACTTATTAGACATATATGGACTATTGGATTAAATACATGAATTTGGAGTGGATTTATTGGACTTGATTTTGGATTATTGGATTGAAATAAATATAAATTAAGGGATTAAGAAAATGATAGAATAATAGGTAAATGATGCCATTAATTAAAATGGTATTGTTATTAATTAAACAAATGATGAGGATGATTATAAATATTAATAAAAATATATATATTATTCTGTCGTAGGCATAATCAACAGATAAGATTGACAATATAAAAGGTTTAGGAAGGAAAGACTGCTAGTGATCTCGCATATTGCTCTACGTATCAGGTGCGAGGTTATTGGATTAGTTTGAGATTTATAACTAGGAATTAAATCGTAACTCGCTGTGCATTTTGAATATTTGATTGACTGCATTGATTGAACTGTTGCATCATACGTATAGCCCAATGCAACTGAAACTGAATTACAGGTAAGTCTGTTGACTGTCATGTTGATATTGTTTATCGATTGGTTGATTCTTATTACAAATGATTGATTGAGACCACAGTAATTGAATTGAATGAATATTGAATACTGAAATCCTTGAACCTCCATATAGTGGAGAAAAAGGATTATTATACGTAAAGTCTAGCTAGCTACTAGACTTTACTCCAGGACCCTTATGTGCATACGGTGAATGGTCCCAACTGAATCCAGTACCGGTTGGATAGGGGATATTGAATAAATGTGAATTGTGACTGTAAAACTAATGAACTGTGGTAACTGTCTTATCATTGATTTTCTTTCTGATAATGACAGTATTGTGATATTGATTTCGTATTGTTTCTGTTAATTAGGTGTCAAGATATTTAGAATGGTATAAGCCCTAACACGATAGATACATATATGATATCTTTTAGTGCTACCAGACTAGATATTGTAAAGTTAAAAAACCATACGTTACTTGACTTTATGGTTTAAAAGATTTTGACCCAAAACATTTATGCTGATAAGATTCTTAGAGTTCTGATTTACTTATGAATTATTTGTTATTGAATTGGATACTGTTATTGAGCATTTGCATTCATCATTATAGAATTGAACTGGTTGTTTCTCGTGCGGTGATTTCATTCTGAATATGGATTTCCTTCGAATCCAATAATCTGAGTGGCAATCAGCACTGAGAAATAATTTATTATTTCTCACTCATTTCCCCTTGTGGGTTACATGTTATTATATGAAGATAAATAGCACTTTCGGGTAATATTTGACAGCAGGGCCACCTAAAGGTATGGAATTTGGGTTTATTATATCTGACAGGGTGCAGAGAATATATCTCTAGCATTATCCACTATAAAATATCAGATTATTGTTGTAAATAAATTGGGATGTGGCAAAAATAATGGATGCTATTGGCAATGCATAAAAATATCCATGCCTTATGTTGTGTTAATCGAATGATAAATGGACGCGGCTGCATCGTCGCACCTCCAGATCGGGGGTGTGACAACGGTGCTATGGGTTGCATAGGACTATGTTGTTACAGCTCAATATTTGAGTTTTCACAATTTTAATAGTCAATTCGAACCATTAATCTTATTCTCCATATTAATATGTGTTTGGAGACTAGATTTTACAATTCTTTTAAAAAAAATTACTATTTTTTTAGATAGGCAGAAAATCAAATATCTAAATGGTGCATAATTTTTTTAGATCAAGTGATTTCGAATTTATTTAGTATTAAGTTAAGCGGTCAAGTGTGTGAGTTTTTAAGTTAATTTTAATATATTTATTTTTTAATATTTTTACTGCTTTATTTGATACTAAAATAATTTGAAAATATTAAAAAATTGTATGTAAACACATAACTCATAATGTAAATCGGTTTGAATTTATCGCTTGAAATCAATTTGATAAGTTTTAAAATTAATATTATATAAGTTAAAATGACACTATATTATACTAGTCAAACTCTAAAATGAGAATTATAAATTAATTATACTCTTACACTTCACACACACAGTATGAGACCACCAGAGGGAGGGAGGGAGGGAGGGAGCAGACGGACCCATCTTTTTCTTCCTCATAATTAACGAAACTTACCTTTACGCAATTACGCTACCCCCCTTCCCAATTTCTATTTCTATTTCTCTCTCTTCCGATCTCCAAAACTCCAATAGGTATTGGATTGGGGGATCGTTAAAAAAACAAAACAAAATCAAATCTGACGACTCTGTCACTCACACACACACACACACACACACACAACACAGACTACAAGGAAGAATCGGAGGTGAGGTGAGTCTCTTCCATTCCATTGCTAGGGTTCTTTTTGTTTTGTTTAGAAAAACTGAAAAAAGCGGCCAGTTGGTTTGGAAAATCGCCAAATAATCGGATCGCGGTCTGCCGATTGATTCTCGAAACCAGAGGGAGGTAGCAACAGTGTCTGATTTGACCTAATATATATTGTTAATCTTCTGCAGGATATTTGATTCATCTTCCAAGTAGAAAGTTGATTGATTGAGAAGGAAGAGTGAGGAAGTAAGAATGCTAAGAGCTGGACAGAAGGAGAACCAAAATAATGATAAAGTCTATCCTCAGCCTCTTGATGAAAGCCTAATTAATCACAATACCACTTCCATGGATTCCCTTATTGCTAAGATTTTTACCAACATATCCTCTCTTAAGGCAGCTTATATCCAGCTCCAAGATGCACACACCCCTTATGACCCTGACCGCATTCAAGCTGCTGATAAGCTTGTTATAGAGGAGCTCACCAAACTCTCTGAACTTAAGCACTCCTATAGGTATACACAAGGGGGTAAATTTTATTCAATAATTCTTTTATTAAAACTTCCTTTCTTCCATTTCTGTGGTCTTCTGTTGGTTGTCAAACACTGTACCTGAAATCTCAATCAGACTTCTAGATGCTGGATTAGGAATAAAAAAAAGTCTCAATTGGTATCTGCTACTGGGGTTATCCCTTGCATTGCTGCCCATTGTTCTGTGTTTCTTCAACGTTCTAGTCTGAAGATTTATTTGTGATGCTTAGTGTTTACTTCTCTTTCAATACCCACTCAAATAGAGAGCTTAATACAATCTTGAATGGGTTTTTAGTTATAATATGATGTTTTTGGTAGTTTGTCATTCAGTTATTGCCACCAAGGGTGTGTTTTAATTGCTTAGGAATAGTTTTGCTTGCTTAAAAATAGTTGGGTTATTACAGAATAGGAATTATAATTGGGTCTGCCAACTGTCCTATTCTACATTATTTGGAATTGATATGAAATTGCATGACAGTGTGGGGTGCATTGCAGGATTGTGCACAATATGTGCAGGAATATTTAGAAATTCTCAAATTCTGGTAAATCATCTTGGATTTCTCTTTTGCCTCTGTCAAAATAACTCTTTTGTTCTGTTGCCTTTTCCTTACGAAATGACAATAAAGTATTCTTGTAATAAATGACAAAAGAGAGACCAGTAATATTAAAACGATCAAATATACTGGCCTCAATCTAAAGAGAATTCCTAATGTGCCCTGATCTTTAATTAAAATAATCTTTATCAGCTCTGTAAAAACACTTGGATAGTTTTTTTTTTTTAAGCAGGTGATGCGTTCAAACCCAAAAGATTTAAGAAAATAACACAATAAAACATAATCACTTCAAAAGTCAGGTGTAATTACAACACCCAAAATAATTAACTTTCCAATTTAGTTGAATAACTTTACATCGACCAAAATGAACTTCTTCCATGAAATAAACAAAAATAATAATGTCTACCTAGAATCAAACTTTATCAAGCATTTTGATATCTCATATTCTGATTCAGTATTTTGGAGTACAAAAGTAGGAAAAAATAAATTCCAGATCCCCGGCAACATTACCATCAAATCTCAATCAAAACTTAGCTCAGAGCCTAGTATTTAATCTCTAAACTTTGCTATACAATTTCCATCCTAACCTAACAAAATGAGCTGATCCAGTGAATTGGATTTGGCTTGAAAAAAAACTATCCGGGTGTTTTTACAGAGCTGATAAAGATTATTTTAATGAGTCTCAACATGAATACTGAGATCGTTTTTGGCTTACTACTGTTCGGAGTTGCTTGCATTGTTCACTAGTAACTTGTTTTGGTCCAGTAGTTTGAGGCACCTTTGTGTGAGGTTGGTAATGGAGCTTGAGATGCCCAGGGGTGCAAACAGATTGGATATTATATTATCCGTCCGTATCCGGAAATTAGATATGGACATCTGAATATCCGTGCAGATACGGATACGGATATGGATATGGTTATATATTTTAATTATTCGCATAAAAAAAATAGATATATACCATATAGTTTAGTATATATTATGAAAAATTTATGGATATCTGATCCGTTTGCACCCCCCATGCCCCATGGGTGGAGCATGAGGTTTTTTTGCGCAGGGGTTGGGGTTGTGTGTGTGTGTGGGGGGGGGGGGGGGGGGGGGGGGGGTGGTTGTGATAGATCAAATCAGTTTGGATTTAGCTTGACTTCTAATCAAGGGAGTGGCTATTGCGTAGAACTCTTAGGTTGAACACAAGCAAGCTGAAACCTCTGAGCTAAACTCACTGTTCTATAAATGATTCCTGTAACTTCCTAGCACATCCAAACAGCTATTACTAATCCCATTCTAATTTCTAACCTTCCTGATACTATATGCAATCCAAGCAAGCCCCAAGTTGTTAAATTGAATCGATATGTTTGGAATGGATTTTGAATTTGGGAAATTTAGTTTTGAAGCTTATGAATTTCTAAATACGCATGTTGTAATTTTTTTATATTTGGTAAATTGCCTTGATTGTACTGATTATTTGCCTTGCCTTTGTTACGCGAATTAAGCCGGACCATTTGAGTATACTTTATATGTTTAACAGATGGCTTCATAATGAGATGTAGCTGGTGATTGTAGTTTGTGCTTAGTACTTTACTAGGCTTTTCCAGTGGTATAATATGGTTCCACATTATATTAATAATCACTCTGAACCTTTATTACAGGGACCGTAACCCTAAAACCATCTCAGCTACACCTCAAGATGCACGCCTTCTTACAGAGATTCAACAACAGCAAAACTTACTGAAAACCTATGAAGTCATGGTTAAGAAGTTCCAGACCCAAATCCAGACCCGGGACACTGAATTAACCCAATTGCAGTCCCAAATTGAGGAGGCCAAAAGTCGAAAGGCAAAATTGGAAAAGAAACTGAAACAAAGAGGCCTCCACACAAAGGATGGAGAAAATGAAGAAGAAGAGGAGAGCTTTTTTTCTGTTGAATTGACCCCTAATCTTTTCACAAATACTGTAGAAGCTGCCTATAAATCCATTCACGATTTCTCTAAGCCATTGATTAATATGATGAAGGCTGCAGGATGGGATCTAGATGCTGCTGCTGATGCCATAGTGGGCTCAGGAGTGGTTTATGCAAAGCGGGCTCACAAGAAATATGCATTTGAGGCTTACATCTGTCAAAGGATGTTTGTTGGGTTTCAAGAGGAGAGTTTTTCCGTGAAATCTGGACATGGAACCGAAAACGGAAACGGAAATGTTTCTGTTTCTAATGAGGGGTTCTTCCACCAGTTTTTAGCAGTGCGGGCTATGGACCCATTAGATGTGCTTAGCCAGAACCCGGATTCGATATTTGGGAAGTTCTGCCGGGCTAGGTACTTAACTGTTGTGCACCAAAAAATGGAAGGTTCATTTTTTGGAAATATGGATCAAAGGAATTATGTCATGAGTGGAGGCCACCCACGGACCCCATTTTATCAGGCCTTTCTCAGAATGGCAAAGTCTGTCTGGCTTCTGCATCGACTGGCGCACTCATATGAGCCAAAAGTCAGGGTTTTCCAGGTAAAACAAGGCACCGAGTTTTCTGAGGTTTATATGGAGAGTGTGGTCAAAGATGTAGTTATATCTGGGGAGGGAGCAGAGAGGCCTAAGGTTGGTCTCATGGTCATGCCAGGCTTCATGATTGGTACCAGTGTGGTACAGTCCAAAGTTTATCTGTCTGGGGTTTCTTGTGCTGATTAGAGTTTGAAGAGAGACTGGGTAAGACTGTATTGGTCGTTTGGGCTAGAATGTGTGTTCTTAGTATTACTTGGAGAGCAGAGACTGAATTTGTAGATATCATATTATTATGCTGCACTGTTGTTATTAGAGTTGTTCTATGCTTTGAACTTGTAATAGTAATCTGCCAGTTGTGTAATTTTTTTTTTTTTTTTAATTATGTCTTTGTAGTTTTTGAGCACTGATTTTATTTATAGTTTCCCTGTGGGCTGTGGCAGATGAGCATTGTGTCAGTTATCTTTAGGGTTGGTTTAAATCATATACCTGAGAATTTCAAGTGTTGATCAAATAGATGTTATTTTGGCCCATCACATGTTATTATTGTGGGAGTTGAGACCACCTGTCATGTTATTATTGTGGGAGTTGAGACCACCTTTGCTTGGTTTGTGTACAAGGGAAGGGAGTAAATGGCCTAATTTTCTGGTTTCAACAGAATTAGATTTACATTTACGCTCTATAAAAGGCAAAAAGATTGAAGAGCTCATTGTTTAATTTCTAGCTAATTTTGTTTTTGTCTTGTAAATATGATTCAATTTATATTGATAGCGAGCCTAAAAGCAGCCTAGCCTGATTATTAATTGTTATGGCCATGGCCCATGGGTCTCTAAAGAAAAAATATATATAGGCTAGCTGCTGCATATTAATTAGGTGCGTAGCCTTTGCTTGTGGGACCATTATCATCATATAAACAAAATTACAAGGACCCGTGACATCTATGGCAACAGAGGACCCCACTTGCTAACTGGGTCGGGTCGGGTTGGGTTGGGTCCCATTGTCCCAATACCAGCCATATGATCGATCATATACGATATATATGTGTGTGTGTGTATAAAACCCCTCCACCTATGAGGCACAGAAAGGGGAGAAGAAATTAAGGAGAACATGAAACGAAGCAGTTTATTCTCACTTGCATCAACCCTCCTAGTACTGACCACAATCTACTTGTTGGCCGGTCCAGTCACCATCTCGGCCGCTTCAACTTCATCCAACCAGGCCGATTTTGTGTGCCGCTCTTGCAAAACCACCAGTTATCCTGATGTTTGTTACAGCTCCCTCGCCAAATACGCACCATCTGTCAAACGAAGCCCCCGCCAACTTGCCTTGGCTGCACTTACTGTCAGTGCTGACAAGGCCCGTTCTGTATCCAGTTTTGTGGCCCACTTGTCAGCCAGGCCAACCGAGCAGTCAACTTTTCAAGACGGTGCAATACGAGATTGCGTCGACAATTTGAAAGATAGTGCGGATCAGTTGAAACGGTCGCTGAAAGAAATGGGGCGGTTGGGTCGAGCCACGAGTGCCCGGTTTGCATGGCATTTGAGCAATGTGCAGACCTGGGCTAGTGGGGCCCTGACAGATGAGCAGACGTGCCTTGACTCGCTTTCACAGTCACCAAGTTCGCGGGTAACGGTAGCCATAAAGAAAAAGGTGGCCGATGCGGCACAAGCAACAAGTAATGCATTGGCTCTGGTGAACCGGCTTGGACCGCACTAGGTTTCTGATGTGGTAATTTTTGGGTTTTACCAGACATTAATTAATTAATTAATATGCTTGGCGAATTAATTATTAGTATGTGCTGCAATTGCAATTGCATGTTAATATACAGTAAATATATAGTTTGATTTGTGTGGAATATTAATTAACAGGGAGCAACTGCTGTATGTTAATATATACTAAATCTAAATATATATATATATATATATATATATATAGTTTGTGCTGCAATTGCATGCATGTGTGGCTTGATCTGATGTGAGATATATAAACAAAGATATTTTGATGAAATAAGTTTAATTTAATTAGCTTTTTGTTGGAGTCTATGTTGGACCCTTATTGTTACACATAAACAATTCAATTCTATATGCCACTATTGATCTACCTATGTCAAAATGGCCATCATGCAAAATTCATTAATTCTTAGGGAGCAGACGCAATACCTGACTCCATTAGAGTATTTATGCACAGCTTCTCTCAAAAGCGGTTGATGAACTTGTAAGATAGCGGCAAGAAAAACTTCGTGCCGATGTAGAGGTTGAAGCGTCGGCAGCCTCCTTAGTGTTAGGATAAAGCCTTCCAAAGCTACAAGACTGCCCTTGTGAGATCGTGTTCACAATTTCTTAATGATCCCACCTCTCTATTCTTTAATGGAGAAGAAGTAGAGAAGGCTACAAAATTGACTAGATGACGGCTAGAAAATTCTGTAACTTTTTGTATGTCCTTGTGCTTTGGGGACCAACCTATTTATAGAGATGTAGAGTCGGCATATTGCCAAACCCTAACCCTAACCCTAAACCAATTTTCTGCCACATGCCAACTTAAAAAACGTGCATAAAAAAACGTGCAACTGCATCAAAATCCGTGCAGCAGCTGAAAATTTGGTTTCCTTAATTGCAAATTTCAGAATCAGTCCATCAATGATTTGATTTTTGCCTAAATTGTTCTACACATTTGTGGACCACATCCTAATGAATATATTGATTGTCTACTTCCTTATTTGATCACTTTAATTGACAATCATATATGACAGTAAACAATGCATAATTAGATTACATATATGCTCAATGTTGGTATTAAATCCAACGAGGTTGGCAATAAATCCAACAATCTCCCACTTGAGCAATATGTTATGACTTTTTAATTATGCATTGTGTTCCTTATGTGCGCACATTTCTTTACTGCCTTTCTTATATATTCCCAAACCAATTCGGTCCATCAACTATATCAGCAAAGGACTAAAGTGGCATTCGTCGCATTTATTCGCAACTAAACCCTCAATAATCACATCACTAATACAGCTGAATGACATGAATTATGATGTGGATGTGTAGCATAGAAATTACATGCAATTGTGATCTTACATGCCTATTTCTAACTTGGTCTCCTACTTAAATCTTGAAACTGAATTTCATAAATTAACTTAATTAGAGGTCAAACATAAACGAGAACCAGAATGTCATAATTTCATAATATATATAACACTTGTTACATGTCACAAGTTACATATCCAAAATTACAAAAAATATAACATTAAATTATAAATCATAGACTCCCACTAAAACTGAATATCCTCAATAGAGATTACACCCATATGAGCAACATGCTCTACAAATTTTGCCGGTGTCAATCCCTTGGTAAGAGGATCTGCTAATATAGAGTCTGTTCCTACATGTTCTATTTTCAATTCACCATTCTGTACTCTTTTCTTTACAACTAAGAACTTGATGTCGATGTACTTGGACTTCGACGAACTTCGGTTGTTATTTACGTATAGCACTGCCGAATTATTATCACAAAACAATTGTAGTGGTCTCTCAATAGAATCCACCACTCGAAGTCTCGTGACAAAATTCCATAGCCATACACCATGATTTGATGCCTCATAGCATGCCACAAATTCTGCCGCCATGGTTGAAGATGTAACAAGGGATTGTTTTGCACTCTTCCATGAAACGGCTCCTCCGGCTAACATGTAAATGTAGCCGGATGTTGATTTCATGCTATCCTGACATCCTCCAAAATCAGAGTCGGTATAGCCAATGACCTCTAGCTTCTCCGATTTCCGATACATGAGTATATGGTCTTTTGTTCGCTTTAGGTACCTCAAGACTCGCTTGGCAACTTTCCAATGATCTGGACCTGGATTTGACAAGTATCTCCCTAGCATGCCAGTGATGAATGCAATATCCGGACGCGTACACACTTGTGCATACATGATGCTCCCAACGACTGAGGCATATGGATACTGTAGCATTACTTCCTTTTCTGAATTGTTTTTCGGGCACTGGTTTAGACTGAACTTGTCTCCCTTTGCCACAGGGGTATTTCCTGGTTTACAGTTCTGCATGCCATATCTTGCCAAAACCTTATCGATATAATTCCTTTGGGATAATCCTAATATACCTTGGGTTCTATTCCTCAGTATTTCTATCCCTAGGACAAATGATGCATTACCAAGATCTTTCATCTCAAAATTCTTCATTAGAAAGTTCTTAGTTTGTTGCAACATACTTATATCGTTACTGGCAAGCAAAATGTTATCGACATATAAAACCAGAAACACAAATTTACTCCCACAGAACTTGAGATATATACATTCATCCACAATGTTAGACTCGAATCCAAATAAGACAATCACATTGTGAAATTTATAATACCACTGACGAGACGCCTGCTTTAGCCCATAGATGGATTTTTTAAGTTTGCATCTCCTGATACATAGTTTTTTGGTTGCATCATATAAATTGTTTCTTCAATGTCACCATTAAGAAACACAGTTTTAACATCTATATGATGAAGCTCCAAATTGAAATGTGCCACTAATGCCAATATGATTCTTAAAGAGTCTTTCAGTGAAACCGGAGAGAAAATCTCTTTATAATCAATGCCTTCTTTTTGAGTAAAACCTTCAGCGACAAGACGTGCCTTATATTTCTCTACATTACCCTTCGAGTCCCGCTTGGTTTTAAATATCCATTTGCAACCAATGGTTCTCTTTCCTGCTAGTAATGAGACAATTTCCCAAACGTCATTGTCTACCATAGATTTTATTTCCTCATTCATGGCAGCGGTCCACTTGTGAGAGTTAGAGCTTTCCATGGCTTGTTTGACATTAATGGGGTCATTGTCTAACATGCCAACATCAAACTCATGCTCTTGAAGATATACTACATAATCCGAAGATATTGCAGGCCTTCTCTCTCTAATGGACCTCCTAATTGGCTCTTCTAAATTTTCCTGAGGATTTCCAGCATTGTCTAAAACAATCTGGCCTATAACAACATCTTCCAAACCTTCGTGCGACCCTGAGTGGCCTACACCCGTCTCTGTATTTTCATTTTGTGCTGTTTCATCTTGTTGAGTTGAGTTTCAATAATGATTTCGTCCGTAATGGTGTTTTGAGTAAAACTCGGATCTATATCCACAAAACTCGCAACACCTAATGGAATATTTGCATATTCCTCTTCGAAATCAATTATTTTCTCACCCCCCACAAACTCAACATCCTCGAAAAATTTCGCATTTCCCGTCTCAAATACATTATGTTCTGTAGGATTATAAAATTTATAACCCCTTGAGCGCTCGGCATACCCAATAAAATAACAACTAACTGTCCTTTCATCCAGTTTCTTTTCGACAGGTTTGTAAGGCCTTGCCTCAGCTGGACATCCCCATACTCGCAAATGACCTAAACTTGGCTTACGCCCGGTCCAAATCTCGTATAGGGTTTTGTTAGTTGCTTTAGTGGGTACCCTATTAAGAATATAAGCTGCAGACTTTAAGGCCTCACCCCATAGATTATCTGGTAAAGTAGTACGACTAATCATACTCCTTACCATGTCCTTAAGCGTTCTATTGCGCCTCTCAGATACTCCGTTCATTGCTGGCGAACCAGGCAATGTGTACTGAGGGACAATTCCGCATTCATCTATGAACTGAGCAAAAGGCCCTCGACGTTGTTCACCTGATCCATCATATCTGCCATAGTATTCTCCACCACGGTCAGATCTGATGGCCTTAATGCGTCTGTTGAGTTGTAGCTCAACTTCCGCCTTGAAACTTTTGAACATGTCAAGGGCTTAAGCCTTTTCTTTAATCAAATATACATAGCCATATCTCGAATGGTCGTCTATGAAAGAAATGAAATAACGGTGTCCATTTCTTGTGGCCGTTGGAAACGGACCACAGATATCCGTATGTATCAATTCTAAGACTTCCGAACACTTTCTAGCTTGATATTTCCTTAAGTTGGTTTGTTTCCATTTTATGCAATTTACACAATCATTAAGATCCGAGTAATCTAAGGGTTGGAGAATTTCATTTGACACAAGGCGTTTAATTCTTTTTATAGAAATGTGACCTAATCGCTTGTGCCATAATGTGGCTGAGTTCTCATTTGTTAATTTTCTTTTCCTTGTATATGTTTGCAAAACCTCAATGTACGAGCTATTTACATCCAATGTGTATAGATTATCATAAATAGAAAGAAAACCAGAGCCAATACACTTTGAATCATGAAACAAATTAAATTTTCCATTACCAAAATTACAAGCAAAACCATGCTTGTCCAAAGATGATACAGAAATTAAATTTCGTCTAAAAGACGGAACAACAAAAGTTTCATGCAAATCCAAATAAAAGCCTGATTTTAATAATAATCTAAATACTCCAATAGCTTGCACTTCCACCTTGCTACCATCGCCCACAAAAATGAATCTTTCATCATCACTTGGCTTCCGGTAACTTTGGCAGCCCTGCAAAGATACACTTATGTGAGTAGTTGCTCCTGAATCTATCCACCAAGTGTATCTAGATACAGAAATCAAATTAACTTCTGTACAAACCAAAGCAAGAGATATACCTTTCTTAGCACGCCATGCGTGGTAAGCCTGACAGTATTTCTTCTTGTGTCCTGCTCCATTGCAGAAGAAGCAAACCGGCTCATCAGATTTTGCAACTGACTTGCCCTTATCCGGTTTGTTCTCCTGTGTAGAGACTGCAGCTTTAGTATTCTTAGACTTGTCCAGTTTCTTGCGCTTGACTCCACCCTTAGTCTTAGAGGTAGTAGCAACATAGACATTTTCAGTCTTATCCCGTTTCAGCCTCTCCACTTCCTCCACACAGTGTGAAATCAGCTCATTTATTGTCCATTTATCCTTCTGATAATTATAGCTGATTTTAAACTGTCCAAAGTGTGAGGGAAGAGAGATCAACGCTAGGTGCACCAGAAGATCATCAGAGATCTCCATCTTTAGTGCCCTAAGCTTAGAAACGACATTAGACATCTCCATGATGTACTCTCTAATGTTTCCTTTTTCCTTATATTTCATTGAGACTAGTTTTGTCAAGAGTGTTCCTATTTCACCTTTCTCACTCTTGACAAATCTTTCCTCAATGTCCTTAAGGTAGAGTTTAGCGCTCAAAATGGACTCTGAAATAGCGCCCCGAAATACCTCTGGAATGGACAGTTTCATTATCATGAGACTCATGCGATTAGACCTGTCCCACTTTTCCTTTTCCTTCTTTTGATCAGAAGTACTTACATCCGTAATAGTGGGACAAGTTTCTCTAAACGCAAGGTCCAGATCCATAACACCGAGAACTATCATTAAGCTCTCCTTCCAATACTTGAAATTGGTCCCATTCAACATAGGCATATCCTTAAGACCTCTAGTAATGCTAGCTGATTCACAAAAAATACACCATAAACACGATTTAGTCTTAATTAAGAAATTTTAAATTATAAATTATTAATTCTAATAAAGACCATAATGCTCAAAAATATTTGATGATTTTCCCTTATTGTCACAACGCATTAGAATTTCACAACCAGGTAAGTTCCCAGGTAAGTCAGGGATCACAAGGATTCACTTCAAATTCCGACTTGCCTAGACAGAACTTGCCTTGACATTGTTACGTTCAAAGTGTTGCAACTTATCTTAATAAATCACCAAATATTTTATGAGTCTTAATATCATCATAAAACCAAAGTATCGGTTTCCATTAAGCGGCTACCTTTGGGTAACGGGTCAATTTCTTATGATATTTTGGCGCAATAATAAAGTACTGATAACCTAGAACATACCGAACAACATGCCTTCCTTTGGGCCGACAATGTTGACATATGTGTAAAATTTTTGATCATCACTATACTTTATTATTACTCACTTGCACAAATAATTTTTGTAACCATTACCTTCCTTTGGGCCGATAATAATTACATCCATTAATTGCACCTTAACTTCCTTCATAAAATGTATCTGAATTAACCTCATCAAAAGAGGTACCTTTGGGTACAATTAGGAATCAATTAATTCAAATCCAAATTACATATCCGTTTGCCTTTAAAAGAATAATAATTTATACCCTAATTATATAATCTAAATGTGCAATTAAACTAACGCAAAAGGAAAAATTTAATTGCATTACAATAATCTATAGTTTCCAAAAATTTGGCTTTACCAAAATAGCAGCGGAATTCTTAACATAATTGCATTACTCTTTTATAAATTTTTGTTACTCTATTACTCAAAAAATTAATTCCTTTTAATGGTCAATGGTTAATGGCACATACAAATCGGTAAGGTTGAAATATATATATATCGGCAATGCAAAAAAAAAGTTACTAATTATTTTGGAGGCCCAAATACAAATCATGATTAGCTTTACCGAATATATAATACCAAAAATAAAATTTATAATAAAATATTAATCATTGACCATGACTGATTAAATCAAAACTATATAGAGGCATGAGACAAATCAATTGATCACATGCAATTTTCGAAAAAATAAAGTAACAAAATTCAAAACAGAGTAATGCATAATTTCCAAAAAAAATAAAATAATCCATAACAGAATTTATTCTAGCAAGCAATTCAAAACAATTGAAAAATCAACAATCAATTACTTATTCTCTAGATCAATTCTAAACAAATAATCCAAATTAGCATAGGAGTGGCTCTGATACCACTTGTTGGACTCTTATTGTTACACATAAACAATTCAATTCTATATGCCACTATTGATCTACCTATGCCAAAATGGCCATCATGCAAAATTCATCAATTCTTAGGGAGCAGACGCAATACCTGACTCCATTAGAGTATTTATGCACAGCTTCTCTCAAAAGCGGTTGATGAACTTGTAAGATAGCGGCAAGAAAAACTTCGTGCCGATGTAGAGGTTGAAGCGTCGGCAGCCTCCTTAGTGTTAGGATAAAGCCTTCCAAAGCTACAAGACTGCCCTTGTGAGATCGTGTTCACAATTTCTTAATGATCTCACCTCTCTATTCTTTAATGGAGAAGAAGTAGAGTAGGCTACAAAATTGACTAGATGACGGCTAGAAAATTCTGTAACTTTTTGTATGTCCTTGTGCTTTGGGGACCAACCTATTTATAGAGATGTAGAGTCGGCATATTGCCAAACCCTAACCCTAACCCTAAACCAATTTTCTGCCACATGCCAACTTAAAAAAATATGCATAAAAAAACGTGCAACTGCATCAAAATCCGTGCAGCAGCTGAAAATTTGGTTTCCTTAATTGCAAATTTCAGAATCAGTCCATCAATGATTTGATTTTTGCCTAAATTGTTCTACACATTTGTGGACCACATCCTAATGAATATATTGATTGTCTATTTCCTTATTTGATCACTTTAATTGACAATCATATATGACAGTAAACAATGCATAATTAGATTACATATATGCTCAATGTTGATATTAAATCCAACGAGGTTGGCAATAAATCCAACAGTCTAATCTGTTTTTCACTTTTTCTTATCGATTGAACTTTAATTCGCATCCGATTTGAACAAGCATATATGATATATCCTATATATCTACCCAAAAATATAATATAAAATTGCAATTGCAATTGCTCTGGGAGACGAATATTAATTCAAGTATTGATTAGAGTTTGGTTAATACGCACTTGCACTTGCACACAAGTGATCACATGTCGGTTATTTTCGCTACTTTGATAATATTGTCTTTTTTTTCTTTGGTGCGCTTGAAAAGAATTTCTTTTTTAAAGCAGCAAAAAGCATGATAGTTCCCTATTTAATTATTTAATTTAAAACAAAAGCCTTGCCTTTTTTTGTTTCTTAATTCTTTTTGCTGCCGCCACTTTGCTTGGTATATATGTACCTTTTAATAACTCCTTGGGATATAATATAAGAATAGATGGAAATTGCTATGTGAATGTGATAGAACTCGTGTGAAGTCTAATAACGTGCAACATAGAAAGGCACAATGATTAACTAATAAAAGAACAAAAACCAAATAGATATGATATAGATATAGATATAGATATAGATGTGATATGATATGATATGATATGATATGATATGATATGATATTAGACAAAAATGGGCCTT
The DNA here is from genome assembly GCA_033356055.1 of Carex pumila. NCBI lineage: Eukaryota > Viridiplantae > Streptophyta > Magnoliopsida > Poales > Cyperaceae > Carex > Carex pumila. The sequence continues at coordinate 91,370 of JARJHM010000368.1, forward strand.
ACTAGGCCTGAACAATATATACCCAATATCATTTTAAAGGTTTTGCAGTTGGCCCGAAATATAAAGGATATTCAAACAGTTTCCAAATGTGATAATTATGACATACATTGGTTGAGTCACTGTAAATCTCATTTTTCTCAATTTCGGTTGTCTAATTGCCCTTCTCCTAATAGAAGATCGGGATCTTCTATTACCAATAACACTGTAGCATCCTGTGTTCCCAATTCACATAGAAGTGCTCGAAAGCATGCACATACGGGTCCTAGCTACCAGTCAGTTATCTAGATTCAGCCATTCAGGGAGGTCGTTGCATTGAGTCCCTTGTCTTGTTTTGTCTGTTGTTAATTAGAATATTAGACTGGTCCAAACATCTTTTTAGCTTTGATTAAAGAAGTCAAGACAAGACAAGAGAATCTCCATCTATCTATCTATTTCAATGAGGAGAAATTAAGGAGATACATACTACAGCTGTACAGCAGGGAACTAACTCTCTCCAGTCGAAGTGTCGAACTAATAAATTTATTAATTGTAGACTACTTTTCTATATTCTATATTAAGGTGGAACTAATAAGTAATAACAGAAACAGATACATCATACATCATACATATCATATCCCTTGCCCCTTGTTTGTTTGAGGTGAGCTAGCTAAGTACTCTGTGGCTGTGGCAGGGTAAACCATTATAGATTGTGGCGAGTTAGTGCACTCATACCCAATTGGCCATTTCATTATATATTTATTCTAGAATCTTGATATCTAGTCTGGGGCTCTGGGGAGTAGGGAGTAGGGAGACGGAGTGTTTAAATATAGTGGGCGCATTGAATCCATCCATATCCCTTCCCTAGTTCCCTTCCCTTCCCTTCCCTTCCCTTTCCTTCCCTTCCCTTCCCTTCTTATAAATTTATAATCAATCAAAATACTAAAATTAATGCGTCCCTACTCCCTCTCCAATTAGAATTTAGTATATAGGATCCATTTTAATTTTAGCCCCGCCCCAGCCCCCGCCCCAGCCCCAGGAATAGAAATAGGGATAGGAATAGGAATAGGAATAGGAATAGAAATAGAAAAAGGAATAGGATCTCCACTCGGACTCGCCAATGGCTTCACTCACACAAGACCAAGAAGAAGAACAAGAACAACAACAACAACAACAAAAGCCTTCTCCATGGCGCTACAACTCTCCTTTCGTTCAAGTATCTCTTGTAGGATTGGTTTGTTTCTGTTGCCCTGGTATGTTCAATGCCTTATCTGGCATGGGAGGAGGCGGCCAGCTTGATCCCACGGCTGCTAGCAATGCCAACACCGCACTTTACGCCGCATTCTCCATCTCTGGTGTACTTGGTGGGGCCGCATTCAACCTCCTTGGACCCCGCCTCACGCTATTTACCGCAGCTTTGACATATCCCCTATATGCTTCTTCTTTCTTGTATTATAATCACCACAAAAGCCAGATCTTTCCTATACTTGCGGGGGGAATTTTAGGTAATTATTTTATTCAGATGTATAGATCTTAATTTCCTCCTAGCTAGAATTAAGCCAATTGAATTGAATTGCATCAGGTGTTGGAGCTGGTTTGTTATGGGCTGGGCAGGGTGCAATAATGACCTCATATCCGGCCCACGACAGAAAGGGGTCCTACATCTCTCTCTTCTGGATTATTTTTAACTTTGGTGGTGTGATTGGCGGTTTAATCCCATTTGCCCTCAATTACCATCGCACCACTGGGGCCACCTCTGTCTCCGACTCCACTTACATAGCCTTCATGGCTTTCATGCTTCTCGGTGCCCTCTTGGCTCTCACTGTCTTGCCTCCTTCTAGAGTGGTACGCTACCTACAACACTCACACAAACTAACTAACTGACTAACTTTCTGTTTGCGTCTTCTTAATTTAATTTACCTTTCCTTAGTTATTAACTAATTAAAGAGATACAAAACAAAACAAATGTTTCAGAATTGTTTTCGTCAAACTTAGTTATATATTAACCCATGACAGGTACGCAATGATGGTACCCGTCCTTCAAGAGTCGTCTACTCTGATGTACATACAGAATGGCTACAAATTGTGAAGCTGTTTTCAAATTGGAAAATGCTACTTATGCTCCCTGCCTCTTGGGCAAGTAACTTCTTCTATACTTACCAATTCAACAATGTAAATGGCAAATTATTCACACTTCGAACAAAAGGTTTAAACAATGTGTTCTATTGGGGTGCTCAAATGGTGGGTTCTTTTGGAATTGGCTATTTGTTGGATTTTAGTTTTACAAGTAGAAGGGTTAGGGGTTTGTTCGGTGTGGCAATTGTGGCAGCACTTGGTACAGCCATTTGGGGTGGCGGGTTAGCAAACCAATTGAGGTACACAGATGGGGAATGGACAGATCTGATTGATTTCAAGGATGGTGGGAGGTATGCAGGCCCATTTGTGTTGTATTTTAGTTATGGGTTGCTCGACGCTGTGTTCCAGAGTTTGGTTTATTGGGTGATTGGTGCCCTTGCAGATGATTCGCAGATACTAAGCAGGTACATTTCATTCATTGCTTTTCTTTTCTTCTTAATTATTACAATACTTTAAACTTTTCGTCAGCTCATTCTGTTGTTGATTTGTATCAAATTGTTTGTTTGGAAAATTACAGATACAGTGGGTTTTATAAGAGTATACAGAGCGCAGGTGCAGCCGTGGCATGGCAAGTTGACACTCATCACACGCCTCTGCTGACTCAGCTAATTATCAATTGGGTTCTGACAACAATTAGTTATCCACTGCTCGCTTTGTTGTTGATTTGGGCAGTTAAAGATGATAAAACTCCAGCAGAGGCAGTACCAGTACCAGTACCAGTTGGAGAGACAGATATTCAAGGTAAAATTAAAATTGGGTATGGAAAAACTAGCGTGTAAATAAGGAGGGACTTCACTTGATTATTAATTAATGCCATCAAATAATGGAATAGGTAATTAAAGCTCTTTTATTCTAGAAAATTAATAACGCCAACTTTATTAATTATAGTTTGACTTGGTGATATATATATAGTTTTGGTTTTGGGGTATTTATTGTGATGCTCTCTCTTATCCTTCTGTATCTGTTCTGTTCCTTTGCTAAATGCCAAGATTGCTAAGATTGCTATTGAATCGGTTGGCACTTGGGCTTGGGCACCAGCAATTATTATGTTATGAGTCTGGACTCTGGAAGAAGCATTTATTAATTAATTTATGGGAAAGTTACAAAATTGAATGGATCGATATCTGGGGTAATTGGTTGTCATGCAATGCCAAGCTTATGATGTGCACCTTTCCTTGGCGTTTGTACTTTGTATTCTATATATGTCATTTCACATAGCAATTAAAATGAACGGAAAATTGTGAGATTGAGATTGCCACTACAAAATCTCCAATTAATCGGGTTTGAATCATCTATTTGGACTTTGAATCAGAGATAAAGTTATAAAATATGATTGGAACATGTTGATTTAGTTTGTCTTTCATACTCCCAATATACTATCATACGATGTATATCACTCAAGATATATATATAGTTAGGCTGGGGTGCTATGGATAGCATAGTGGCCTTCCGTGCTACGGCTCAATATTCAAGTTTTCAAAATCTAAACAGTCAATCCGAACCGTTCATTGTTTAATCCATATTGAAATGTGCTTGGAAACCAAATTTTACATTTTTTTGGAATTTTTTTACTATTTATTAAGCATTTTTGAAACCGCTGTTTTCCAGTGGTGCAGAATTTTAATGAAAACAGCGATTTTGAAATCATCTTAATAAATAGCAAAAAAATTCCAAAAAATGTAAAATTTGGTCTCCAAGCACATTTCAATATGGATTAAACAATGAACGGTTCGGATCGACCATTTGGATTTTGAAAACTTAAATATTGAACCGTAGCACGGGAGGCCACTATGCTATCCATAGCATCCCAGCCTAACTCTATATATATATATAATATAATATAATCTAATAGTATATGAAGTGTCACATACACCCGAACCCGATTTTTTATTTAAGAAATAAAATAAAATTAATCTCTAGAAACATGTTAGATTCAATTTTGATCACAATGAATTTTTGTCAGCCTCAGATTAGCAATTTTTTAAACAAATTCTTTTATTAGAACCGGAATGGCGAAATTGTAACTTTACACCTTTTCTCGAGTTTGTTATTAAAAATCACCGCTCCAAGCAATGACCGGTATTAAAAAAATATCAACCGCAACTTCTATTAATTGGAGAAAAGTATTGGTTTGATGGACTTTGGATTTACTTTTAATCCGATGGGTATCAGAGTCTTTCAATGAGCTTTAAAATTCGAGCACACAAACTTTTAAGTGTATCAGACTTAAAGCTCATCATCGATCCTAGCTACTCCGTTGTTCTTTTATTGAGTACTCATAAAAATGGAAATGCTGTAAAAAAAATATTAATGCAATAAAAAAAAAAAGTTATTACTTCTAACTACTAACAATTAACCACACGTACCGGCACCGCAATACATTTAGTAATTACAAGTAAAAATATTAACTTGATTGACGAACATAACAACATTATATTAAATAATCCGGAACATATATATGGTGATAATATAATGATGATGAAAAATATATATATATATATATATATATATGTTAATAATTAAATCAAGCGTTAATTAAACATGGCGCAGTTGTTCCGGATTTGTCCAGCACTGCCTTCCAGCACTCCAACATTTCCCAACCTCAGCAGTGCATTTGCAAGGAGGTTATAGAAGCTGCTTGGATTACTTGCTAATGTATTGACCAAGTTAGATGTGGAGTTGTCCAATGCCAGCTCCTGATCTATCTGCAGAATACCCTTGTGAATCTGGAGCTGCTTATAGTAGCTGTTGTCTAAGAAAAATGAGGTGTTCTGATCCAAAAAGGCAGTCCTGTCCCAATTCAGCGGCTTTTGGACTGGGCCACAGGTTTTGTTGAGCTGCGTAAGGAGATTTTGGTCCATGGTCGGGTCGGGTTTACCTGAACCGTTAAAATCCTCTAAACGGTCACGAAAGAAGATGCAGTGCGCAACGCCCAGTGTGTGACATCCGAGCAGTACAACCATGTCATTTAAGGAAAACCCTTTTGCTGTGAAGAATGGCAGTGCTTGGGATACAGTGAGTGAGGGACTAGGGAGGTTAACATCATTAGGATCTGATCTGAGACCGTCACGTCTGCCTGTTGGCACGGAATAGTTTAGACCACCTGACTGAAAAACTAAATCTCGTGTGGCTAGTGCAATGATGTCTGCGCAAGAGACAGTGTTAGGACAAACTGCCTCTATTTTCAACTTGATCTCGTCAATTAAGTCGTAACCGCGCACTGTTAGGTTCGGCCCAGCATTTTGCTCCGATGGTGTATTGTTGGTTGGTTTAATGAGAATTGAAGCATCGCATCCCTATATATATATATATATATCCAATCAAAATGAAATATATAATTAATTATTTAATAATTGATTTTATAATTGATAATGAAAAAGTTACTGCATGCATGCATGGCTTGTGAAACTTCCTTCCTCATAATTAATGTAATATATATATATTACTTACATTAACAAAGCAATCATGGAAGTACATTCGCAAGAGTGCAGGGGTAAGACTGAAGTCGTTGAAGAAGCGTTGTTCCACCACTGATTCAACTATGGACTCAGCCTGTGGGCATGAAGTATTATAGAAGCCAACCTTAAGAGTTGCTAAGGTTAGAGGGAGAAAAGATAGAATGAACAACACTAATGCATATGATCTCATCCTCATGGCTAATTAGAGAGAGAGAGATATCTATATCTCGATCGCTCGCAATTAATGAAGTGTGCAAGCTAGCTAGGGTGATCGATCGATCGAGTATTTAAAGAAGCCAAGGTCAGGACTCAGGACTCAGGACATGCATGCATATGGTCTTATTATTGTAGGTTGTAGCTAAAGGATTATAATATCGATCATTATACTGTCCCTCTTTAATTGGAACAAAACTATATATTAATGTAATTGTGTTAGTTATATATGTTCAATATGTTTCCATTAGGTAAATTGCTTCAGATTCTTTGTGACCATATAGATAGATAGATATATACCGTTGTTTCTATTAATTAGTACTAGCAATTAAGTAGTGAATTAATTAAACGAGTAGTGGTTTTTTCACAATAAATAAACTAACAAAAATTCTCTACATTTCTACATTGTGTAAAGTGCATGTGCTTTAATTTGTCAATATTAATTATATGACAACATGATCGATCCAGTAGCTAGCTAGAGCTTGCCACAGAAATGTCTATAGGAACCTTGCAACGGTAGATCTCAAGGATAATGCAGCATTGACTTGAATCATATATATATATATATATATTAAAAAGTACAAGCATATATAACTTATTAGTTGGTAAGCATTAATTTGGAATTACAGATGTTCTGGCACAATTTGATGATCATTAGTTGGGACAGCATAAATCTCTATAATAATAAGAATTAAAAAACGCAAGATGTTAGAACACACAATTAGGCATGATTGTCGCCTAACCTCCAAAGAATTAAATTGCAGGCATTGGTTATATGTATATAATATTATTTTGACTTTCAACCTGATTAATTATACCAATATTTTAAATATAAGCACCGGTGGTAAGTAAGAAAGCATTCTATAATTTTAAAAGTTATATATATATATATATATATATATATATATATATATATATATATATAATTTTAAAATTTGGGCATTCTAGTGTTAGTTAAGTACGCACGGAACTAGGATTTGAATTTGGGGGTAGGGGGAGAGGGATTGGTGAGCCGCTGAAAAACGAAAGAACAACTGCATGAGGAGTGCCAATCAATATGTATATGTAAAAAATTATATGAAAATAAAAACTTCAATAAAAAATTTCCAATTTTATGGAGAGTGTCTGGCCCCCCTTTGCTTGTACCTAGTTCCGCCCCTGAGTACGTACCACCGTCGGTTTCAAGTTCATTGTTCATATAATTAACTATTTAGCCTTAAGAACGAAGATCTTAATTTGAATGGTGTTTATATACCTAGATATTCTACTGTGGATTAAAAGTGCATTAAAAAGAGGCCTAAACTTTTTATACTTGCATATTTCACTACTAGAATCTGCATTTTTTCTAAGGGTTAAAATATGGCTTTTTCCATCGGCTTACTCTTGGAAAAAACTCAAAAAGCGTCATTTTCGTGCACTACCCTCAGAAATACTACCGTCAAAAATAGCCTCGATGGAAATACCATTTTTCTGACTTTTTCCATCGGCTACCTTTGGAGATACTATTTTCTTACTTTTTCCGTGAGAGTCAGAAATACTTTGACATCAAGCCCATGACTTTATTATTTCCAAGGGCAAAGTGTATGGGTCCCACTGTATTATTTCTGAGGGCAGGACGTGTGGGTCCCAATAGGTTATTTCCAAGGGTATCTCATGTGAGACCCAGCATAGTATTTCTGAGGGCAAAGTGTGTGGGTCCCAACAAGTTATTCCAAGGGCATCATATATGGGACCCACAGTAGTATTTCCAAGAGCAAATGGTATTATTTATTCCCTGGACATACCCACGAAAATAACTTGAATAACATTGTACATATAAGCTCTCATCTACAATCTTCCCTGTACCAATCAGGTACAATCCATTACATTCCCCACTAATTCCCATTGAAACAAATAAACAATAAAACATTTATATATAAATTTATGAAAAGCATTTAATAAACATTAACATAACATAATTTTCATACATTGTACCAAAATGTGCAAAACACATTACAAAATCAGAACTATATTGCACTTGTAAATATACCAAAATATACCATATTGCACTTTTAACTACACTAAAATATACCCACTAGTAGTTAACCAAAATGCACAAGATAACTTACCCCAAGAATGTTCATTTGTTAGAACTTCTAAAACATATATTAAGTCTTAAAACGTGCAATTTTCTGCATTAGAAGGGATGGTTTCCATTGTAGACAAAATGCCTACACAATTGGCCCATTGCAGCTTCATTTGTGTGTACGTCATCTATTTCAACATTAGCTTGATTTAAGAGTGGTTGGAATCCCTAATTTGGCAGTCTAGAAAAAGTATTACCCTATATATATCACATGTAAAAGAAACAATATGTTATTGTTATGGATGTCAATTTTGCATATCCACCCTCAAATTCTTAATTTTGAACTATAAGCATTGGAATCAATCTAATCACTCTAAATAAAGAGATTTATGTAAAACTTATGTAGAACTCCTTACCTGGGAGTTGCATGTAGAACTCCTTACCTGGGAGTTGCTCATCTGCATATGTGAAATTACTTCCCGAGTTGGTTGAGGAGTGGGACCTTGACCCTAAATATTGAATATGCAAACATAAGTGTTATAATTTGGAGATGACAACATAAGGCTGATTTATAACATTAGGATTTTCTTGAGTTAAAAGTGGCACCTAAAAATTAGGTAAATTCCCACTTAAACCTTTTGATTGAATATGCATGAGCTTGATTTAATATCTATAGCTCATATTTTGGCACATATCAGAAATCTGAAGCACACCAGGAAATATAAATAGTTAAGTTCAAGAAATCCTATATCTTATCATGATTCCAGCAAATATTAACATGCTATCAAGTAAAAGAGCATATGCTTTAACAAAATGGCTCTGTGAATATAGCCAGTAATTGTCAACAAATTTAATGTGCTCCACCACAACCTCTGCTTGTTGCCTTGTACTATAAACATTTAATCAAAACAAAACAAAAATAAGAACTGTATAAATTAGAGGGTGAACTACTTGATAAATTGTAAAATTTAGTCCTGTACAGGAACAACATAGGAAGGTTTTATGTCTATAACTGTCAAAAAGTGCCAACCTTGATATGCACCACCAACAAAAAGTGCCCTAGATGAAATAGACTTCTTCCCTGAATATTTAATTACCTTTGACCAGGAAGAATAGTGGAATAAAAAAAAAACTAACCCCTGCACCTCCATGAAGAATAGTTCTACCAAAGTAATGAGTCCGAGTACCCAAAGAGAAAGTAAATAAAACTGAACACAACTGTAGTTGCATGATCACAAAGCTAGACAGCCTAAAAAAGAAATATAGAAAAGCTGAAAAATAATACATAGTTAAAGAAAAATGAAGTAATGAACATAGAGTCAAATGGTGCCTATTAATGATATAAAAGAGGATATTTTGAATCACTCCTATTATTTGGAAACTTTCTAGCAGCTGGAGGATTGAAGGAACATCATTTAATGTACAAAAAGGTATGCAAGGACACTAGTTCCATTAGAAGCCAAAAACATCAACTGCAATGTTAACCATGGCACTATCTACTTTGTGTCAAGTACCATACCTACTAAACTTGGTGCTATAATCCTTAGAGATACCTATTGTCTAAAATTATACACCAATCAGACATGACTTTTCCCACTTCAACAACAAAACCAAAAGCATACTGTGAAATAAACAAAAAGAGTTGCATTCTTATCAAGACACCAATTTCATTATACTGTGAAATAGACAAAAAGAGCTGCATTTTTATCAAGACACCAATTTCACAATTTACAATTCAGCAAAAAAAATTACTACTTAAATTTGCTTTGTATCCAGAGATGAGCAAAATTAGACCTGAAAAGAGATGAGTTGAAAGTAAATTTAGAGCACTGTGTTAGAAGTTTCTCATTTTCCAGTGGTACACAGGACATTGAACATATATTTTAAAAAAATCAGTGGTGTGCAGGAAATTGTTCATTCTTTATATTTGCAAATAACTATGATGCCTAAATTTGGTAATGTGCTACTCAATATGAGACGAAATATACTGGCCAGTGTGTGCCAGTACCACATCAACCACATTTTTATCATTTGTTTCTATTGCCTTTTATTTCTTGGCTCTTTTGGGGTCATTTTCTCTATTGAGAGTGCTCTTGCGAAAGACTATAGAGGTATTATTTGACCTGGATATACACAAACATACAGGAGATTTTAGGTATTGAGTACCAAACTGCAATTGTCAAATAATTTATATTTCCTCTCATCATTTATGTCTTACTAAAGTGATTCTGATGTCTAATGACTTCAACTAAAATAATGTCAACAAAGATGCATATATAGTGTCCATCCAAAATAGAAGAAAAGATTGAACCTGGCTCCTTGTAAATTTCCTGTTTGTACCAGATTAGTCCAACTTGCTCCCAGTTATGCAAAAGAAAGAAGCACAGATTAAAAAATCAGAAAAATTAGGGTTACCCAAAATTTAACACAAATACAATAAGGCACCTGTAGTCCAGTCGTTGTTGCCGTTGCTCATTTGCCATTGCTCAACTTCGTACAGTGGCAAAGGTGTTAATTGCCGGACCTCTCCAGCCTAGTCGGCGATGCTTCAAAGGAGAAAGGGGGGACGGGACAGGGATGATAGCCTTGAAGCCCTTCCTTTCAATTTTGAGGTGCAGTTCTAGATCGGAAAGGGGAGAAGTGGGGAGGACGGTAAGAAGAAGAAAGAGAGAAACTAAGTCTGATTTTAAATGATTTTGAAAACCCTCGGAGACAGAGAGAGAAGGAGACAGAGGGAAATGAAATGAGTTAAGGGAGATGGTGGCTCCCTAAATCCTCTTTGGATGCGATGTGGAATAAAAAAGTTTCTAAGTACAGATATTAACAGAGCAGTTTAAGCTTCAATGCAGTATGTTAAATATATTGAATACTCTTTTTATATAGGTCGTGCATTCCATCAAATCAAAACTACTCTGCTAATAAAATTACTTCAAATTTCAAAGCTGTGAGGGGAAATTGAGAGGGAAGTGAAAATGAAACAAAATAAAATTAAGTAATGCATACATGCATAACAGATAACAAAAAAATTCTAAAAAATATATATTTTTAAATTTTTTACAGTTTCCATGGCCAAATTAATATTATAATTGATGGTACATATATGTTTAAATATTTATGAATAATAATTGATGTTGGTTTTATTTTTTATAAATTCAACTATTTCAATATTTTTACTATCTGATTGATTAAATAGCAATTATTAAAATGATATTAATAAAATTTATACCAAAATACAATGCTAGAACATTTTAATTGCATTATTAAATAATTTTGACAAATTAAATTGTATAGTTGTATATGCATGTTGCATCAATGACTCGTGTCAAACATACTATACTATAGAACATCAACTCTTGTTGGGTGAGTTAATGAAGGAATAAAGATAAACGTCATTCGTTGGTCAATCGGAACCGTTCAAATCAAAGATTGTTCCATTAATTTCATTATTGGTAAGTTTGATCTAATTTGATGTTCATTTACACATCCATCCGATCGACGGAATATAACAATATCGTAGGGCTATAGATAATACACATTGGAACGAAGCTTATAATTGTTGGAACTCCAAAAAAATTTTGTTTTTAAGATTTATGAAACTAACTCGATCATTTTAAAAGAAATTAGGCGTTATTTCATTGCAGATCGACCGTTGATTACTCATACGAAATGAACGGTCCACAATTATTAGCTCAATTTTAATGGACAAATATTGATGAAATTATATGAAATTGACAATTACAAACATTATATGGTCACATGGGCTGTATAAATATAGAAAATATTTTTTTAGAAATTTATTCATATCATTTGTTGTACAAAAATCACTATTTTCGTCATCTGTTGATATGAGTCATTTGATGGATGATGAAGGGTTATGATTACCAATGGATGTCTCCATTAAAGGGGCTATGGGCAAGAGGTCCATTTCACTGAGGTAACATACTATTTCTGTTTAGATCTGCCTTAGATGAAATCACTTGGATCCTTTAATAACTGTGCTTATTTTGATCATACGGTCATGATCTGAATATAAATACTATGTTACCTCAGGTTATATAAAATTGTGGGTATATGTATCCATGGTAAATGCTCTCTGGAACTCAAGTCCTCTCTTCTTTTGGCTGCTGCCAAACATTATGGACTCTCTTCTTAGATCCCCGTCTAATATTGGACTCCCGCTAATTTTTTTGCAACTTGCCTCCACAGTTTTTGGCTACCGCCAAATCTTATTTCTACTATTATTCCATCATCTCTCTCTTTTTCTTTACTGCGTGTCCCTCTTTCTCAAGCCAGTCCAAGGCTTAATTCCAATTTTTGTTCGACTATGTTGAGTGTGCTCGTGAACCTAAGGTTGGCCAGGATAAACAAGGTTGGTGGATGCTCCCGTAGACCCTGATTTGCAATCTTTGATAGTCTATTGTTTTACCTTTATGCGTTTTCATCAATTTAGGAACTAACAATGTGTTTCATAGAAGGTATTTGTGGAAATGCCTAAATGGGAAGGTATTTGCATAGAAGGTATTATTTTTTTTGGTTGTATACCGATGTTTGATTATGTGCACACAAGGTGTTTGATGAAATGGCATAAGTGCACAAATAAAGCCTTTTAGGTATGCGCCTTAGAGACACCCTACAAATGTGAACAAGCTGATATCATACTTACTAGCTGATGAAATGGCATATCTACTTTGTTAATTAGAGACACTGCCAAGTAACAAGTTGATATCATACTTACTACTTACCAGTTACTACTTAGCAATTGAGAATCCTGTCTTTATTAGAAAGGATGATCGAAAGTGTAGTCATATAAAAAAATCTGGAATAGCTATAAAAAATTTCACCTGCATCCTACAAATGTAAAAGCAAATGAAGATACGAAGTACATCCCGTGTACTTCTATACTGTGTCAATGATGGGCAAAAAAACATGATAGTTTGCAAGTTTTTGACAGTCCTCTTATAAATGGAATGTGAGGGGTATATATACATTGGCTCTTTGTTAATTTCTTCTGATATTTTGAACTTTTATTTTTTGTGTGTTCACATGTGCGGTTCCACTTTTCTGTTACAATGCAAGGAAATAATATTGGATGAAATAGATGTCGCAAAGGGAATCGTGGATTTTGTGATGCACCGCTTTGTTGACAAGCTTGTTGTGGGAGCATCAAATTTTGTATGCATTTGTTGGTGCGTTTATGAGGTCCTTTCTATTTTGTGTTTTCTAATCAAGTGTGTTGAAAATTTCTTTAAATATCAGAGCTAACAATTTATGTTGTTCTTTACAAGTATATATATGTCAAGAAATTTCGAGAGATGGTAACCACCCTTCCCCCGTCCTATTTTTTCTAATATAAAATTGAATTAGATTGCATAAAGTTACACTAAGAGTTGACAAGAACTTGCTCTCCATGGATAACTAGCCCTTGATTTTAAATTTATTACTTTGCTGGTAAAGAAAATGGAAAGTTCATATCCTAAACATCAACACTACATATTAGGCATGGGTGACCAGCAAATAAAACAAAGGAAATGAATGTGAGGCATGACTGGTACAAACAGACTCCAAAATGCCCCTGAAGACAAATCAGAAAATCAGAAATAGCTAAGGACAGAACTAGGCCATGCCAGTTTGCAGTGTTATAGAACACATCATGCCAAGTATTTTGATATTAAACTTTGCATTTTTAGGATTTTTCTAATATATTCTAGCTATTTTTGAATCTCAGTTTTTAAAAATATTTTTTTTCTGTTATTTGCTGCAAGGTAGAAAGCTGCTACCTCAATTTGCACTTCATAAATCACTCTACCAATTAGATTTTTGTATCTCCAAAAATCCCACAATAAATCATCCATGTAGATCAGGTTTTTATACGCATTTTCATAAAAAGAACAAAAAATTTAACGTAGTAGTTTGTCTGGTATGAAAATAACAAATCAGGTTGTCAGAAAAATCATGAACTGTTGGGTTGTTGTTGCAAAATTGAACAGAAACCATATGAATAAATTTCTTAAAAATTTGACAAAAATCTGAGAACTACCTAACATCATTTAGAAGGACCTTGTAAAATAAAGTTTCTCTAAATGTAACTCCTTTTTGCAAAATTGTTTTAATTTATGAGGCTCCTTTTACTTGAATTGTTGAAGAAATTAAGGGTTGAGGCCTTTGTGTTTTAGATACATCTTTAGATGCTAACAACAGTTACTGATATGCGGAGAAGCCACCTAAGCCTATACTTGCTCATGGGGAAGAGCACACAAAGATCACAACTATAATTGCGTGGTAATAGCCTCTTAATTAATAATGAATTTTACCTTCAACAGGGTCTTAATTATTATCCCTAAATTATCTTGAAGTTATAGGTCAAACACAAATATGGAGCATTCTGGTACATAATTTGATAACATATGTACTAGGTGGCAAAACCAACTGAGTTTTTGAATTCTTAAAAAATAAAACAAAGAAACAATCCAATGCAGTACATACATAAAATGATAAATAATTGTTCTAAAATTTAGTATAAATCCTGGTAATTGAAATTTTGTATAAAATTTGATTTTAATTGAAACCTGCTGTAATTCTTTGATTAGATCGCAAAATGAGATAACCCTGCTGTCCGTGATATTGCACACAAGAATGAAGCAATTAAAAAACAAAAGCTTGACGAAAGGACAACTAGATAGGTTAGGATATTATCTTGTAATATGTCATTTTCTTGTTCTCTTGTTGTCCTATATGTAAAGCTCGGAACTGCAAAGGTGCAGCATATATGATTATTATGCCTATGCATAACACTTAAGTGATACCTTCATTACAAATGTTTAACACTTGCGTGATACCTTAAAAAGTATCAACACTACCTGATTTTCCGCTTGTACATGTATTGTACGTGTAGAGGCAAAGGGAGTCGGGTGTAGTTTTGAAAGTAAATTGGGAATACGTATTTTGTTATAGTACGTGTGATGTTTTTCTTGGATTGTATAAGTACGGTTCTACAATGGTACTACATGTTCTGCTTGGTAATTTCATGTTTTTTAAGAAATGCATGTGAAATTTTCCTCTAAAAAGTAGCCTTTTGATTTATTGTTTGTTTATCAGCGATCACAGTTGAAAGTAATTAAAAATATATAATTATATAAATTCTCTATTAGCATGTCTCTCAATTTTTGAATAATTAATATTTTCATTGATATGTTTTTCTCTTATAATATGTCTCCATCGCAACGCACGGACATGATACTAGTTACTTCTTGTAAGCATTGTTTGCTTGAAGACTCTTTATTGTCAAGTAATGTTACAATTATTTTGTTATCAATAGTGATGATATCACTAAATCACTATCTTAAGTAAGTGCTTTTCTTATTAATTAGGATGTGTTATATAAATTATTTTGTTTTATTAATTATTGTCTCTCATTTTGGGATTAAATTCTGTATTAATTGAATGTTTAACATTAAAAGGGAGATCTCAATAAATGAAGATGCTTTTGTCTCCAGGAGCTAAACATTTTCAACGGTAGCCTCACGAAAATAGTTAGTATAGCTATAAAATAATATTAACTGTATCAATGAAACATTTCCAATGGTATAGTACCCAAGTATTTCCGTGGGCCTTCATTATAAAATAATATAAATATAGTAACCAAAACATTTCCAATGGTAGCTCATGGAAATAATATGTGTTACAACTTTCAAAACATTTCCAAGGGCATGGGGTCAACTATTTCCAAGGGCCATCAATAAAAAATAGTATTTGATTTGTTTGGCGGGTCATGGCTCATCCAAAAGTATTTCTGAGGGCAGACATGAGACATTTCCAAGGGTGAACAACAAGGCTTTTCCATCTGCAACAATTTCCGTCGGCCTACTGTTGGAAATTTTAAGTGTGTCAGAAGTGCGTCAAAAAACACCATTTTATTTCTGACGGCCTCTCTTACCCTTAGAAAAAACTAAACTTACATTCAGAAAAAGTACAGATTCTAGTAGTGTTTTTAATAACTGCTCATGTCATAAAAATTTCATATTCCAGGTTAGGGGTGTCAACAGGTACGATAAGGGTGAGGTGGAAACATTTTCATATCCGACCTCGTCACAAATTATCCTTACCCGTACTCTACCCTTACCTGTTACAAATTGCCTTATCCATACCCTACTCTTACCCATTGTAGTTCTCAGATAATAAAATGGTAACATGTAAATAACAGTTAATACTTGTATAATAATTATTTTTATTATTTATTAAATAAAATACTAAGAATATTTATTTGTCACATATATAATCATATTACTAATATGAAAATTAATTCCAACTAATTTTTTTTTATCAAAACACAAATTTAAAAACACAAATATCTTTGTTCTTTAATTAAAAAAAAAAAACAAGCATGCAAATAAAAGCAAGATGGTCAATTGTTCAAGTGCTTTGATGATGAATTATGTTTAACACAGTTATATAAATAGTCAATTGTTCAAGTTAGAAAATTTAATAAATTCTGTTTTCTAAGATCAAGAGTAGTTGTTAGTTGGACTGTTGGAGATGGATAATAATTCAATGGTCATTAAGATATATAATATATATAATTTTTTTTATATAATTACCTGATCGGGTAACGGGTACGAAATAGACTTTACCCATACACTTATTTGTTTTGGTAACGGAAAAAAAATCTTTACCTGTACCCGTATCCGATAAGTTTGTGAAAAAATAATCTTACCCATATCCGTCTTATCGAATACGGTACAGGTCGGGTAAACAGATAAAAGGGTGCCATTAAAACCCCTATTCTAGGTGTGTGTGTGTGTGTTATTTCAAGTGTGTTATTACCAAATTCTTTTTTGTATATGTTTATAGTTGCAATAATTGGTGTTTAGACTAGCACTTTCAAGCTCGTTTGTTAGAATTTCGTAATTTATGTGCTAATAGCCTAATAACAAGTATGTATGTGTGTTAGCGATTATAGTGGCATAGAGGGGAGATTAAAAAAAAAAACTATTGTAAATAGCGTAGCTATAGTGAAAACTATCATACATAGTATTTTTTTTTTCAAATTTTATATTCTATATTTCTACTAATTATCAACATAATCAATATTGGAGAATTGAGGTAGCAACTAAATGACAACTAATCTAAGTATATATTTTTTATCAATTATGTAAATAAGAGGGGAAAGAAAATCTAAAAAGTAACATTATTTAATATATAGTTCATATTTCATAGTATTACATATTATAATAGATGAAGAGCAATTAATTTTATAAGGTAAATGAAGTCAATATACATATTTAAAAATTATATATATATAATAATAATAATCATCATCATCATCATCAAAATTAGCTTTTAATTGAAACAAAGGATAATAATTTTACAAATAAATACTATACGAAGAACAATCAAAAGGAAAAATTAATATTTGAATATTTCTCGATATAAAATGAGAAAATAAATCACATATAAAAACAGAAGCACATAGTTTGGTTTAGCATACTTATCGTAGAAGATCATGTAACATTAAAAATAGAAATAGAAGTACAGAAGTCCATATAAATTGCAAAAAAAAAGGCCCATGTAGCATAGCGGTAGCAATAGCGCGTCGTGCATAGCGGTAATAGCAATCAACTAAGCGGTCGTAGTTGAGTTAGGGCACTTAATTTTATCTCATAGCTTAGCATTTATGGTTCTAAAAAAGCTACAACTAGCGTAGCTATAGTGCCGCTATAGCTAGCTTTCTAACCTCATATTTCAGCTTTCTAACCTCAACTCAAGAAATGATTAAGATTCAAATTTCAGGCGTCGATCGAGATTGAATGTTTTTATGTGTTTATACTTGCATGCATATATAAACGTACATTCATACAGTTATAAATGTACTGCCAAAAGTTCATATTGAATTAATTAGGAAAATTCAAAAAACCTACTAATTAAAAAGGGTAAAATTTAACACAGGGTTTTTTTTTTTGTTGCAAAATTTCACGGCGTAGGCTTTCATTTCCACAAACATGAAGAGTTACATTGTTTACTGAGTACATTAATTAGATATCAATCATATGATATATATGTATTGAAGCTTTACTCATCTCCATTCTTATATTATGTACGTAGTTGTCCTGATTCTCCAACGGCTGAGATTGAAAGATAATTTTTTCAATTGAATATCAACCCTCCAATCACATAATCTGTCTTATTTTGATTATATATATCTATTTTATGTGTAGAAGTTTAAATTTAGCTAAAAATATGCTCGCCACACAGATTGCTACATGGTTTATCACAATAAAATTGAATAAATCCTTAACAATTTGTTTCCTTATTTCTCCTTACAACTATCTTTTATTCTACCAATTAAATTATTTCCTTATTTCTGCATTTTCTCCATTTCATTTCCCTGCCATCTATAAAAACTAATGAATATGTGTATGCCTCATTTTGTTAATTCTCAATGAAAGTTTTTACAATAATCAATTGTCATTAATATGTGTAGACAAACTTATATAGAAAGTTTTTTAAATGCAGAAAAATTAACTCACATAATGTACAAAGATAGAAAAATACAATCCAATGTCTTTTTATGAAATAATAAATAATACCACAATTTATCTAAAGAATAATCATTGCAATGAATATAAATGAATATAAAAAATTAATAATAAGAATATCATAAGGTATTCTTTATGTAAAGTTATTCAGAAGAGAGTTTCAAAATAATAAATTTAATGTGCAATTTGGGTTAAAAAAATTCAAATATAAACAAAAAAAATTGCTACAAAATGTCGTAGTATTATAGAGAATTTTTTATTTTTAGAAATTATTATCAAATAATATAAGAATATAGATTCGGTACGTGAATTTTTTTATAGCATAGCAAGCGTTGAGTGGGTAACTTGGATTTAAATTTTGGAATTGAGTTGGTAGTTTTGGTCAAAAGTTTAAGTTAGAACCACTAATTCGGCTTCAAAGTTTGAATCTGAATTACTACCTTGGTTCAAAAGTTTTAATTCAAACCACTAACTGAGAGCCTTCTAAATCTTTAAAAATCTAATGTACTCAATCAATTTTCCTATATTATTTAATAATAATTTTAAAATTCAAAATTCTCTGGCAAATTTTTGTGCTATAAAATGTTCAAAGTTTACTTTTTCATTTATATTTGAAAATTTATAACTCAAATTGACGTAAAATTTATTATATTGGAACTCTCTTCTATACAACTTACATTTTTTTTCATAGAAAAAAATCTTATGCTAATTTGTTATAAATTTATTTTACTTGTGGTATCATAATATAATAATGGAGATTTTATAAAGACAAACTGGATTTTTTTTTCTATTTTTGTTGACTGAGTTAATTTTTCTATGTTTAGAAATATTAATGACGGACCAAGTATTTAATTATTGTAAAAACTATCATTGAGAGGTATGAAACGTGGTAGACCAGGATTGGTTAGTTTTCATAGATGGCAGGAAAATTCTGCCCATCAATAGGCAGAGGATTTGATTCCTTCATTTCTTCTCTTCCTCAATAGTTTTAATAATAAAAATGGAAACAATCATATTTTTTCGTATTTTGTTTATGGCTATTGTATTTTTGTGAATAGATGAATATCAGATCTTATGCTAACAAAAGTAATAAATCTTTCTAATATGAAGAGAAAATGAATAATATCTAGAACTTTCGTGTACATAAATGATATGTACATAAATTTCTGCTGTTAAAATAATTTTTATGAATAATATATATGTAGAGAAAATTCTTATTTGAATCATTTAATTATATATTTTTCAAATTTGTTTCTTTACATATCATCTTCTCTAAATTGTTTAATGACCTGTCTCGCTTATAGAGAAAATTAGATATTGAATCGCAATGATATTTAAAAAAAATCATGTTATATTTGATTTTTTTTTCATTTGTTGTTGTTTCTTTTATTGTTATTTATTATTTAGATTTTCATTTTTTATAAATTTTTTTTATTTTATTTTTTTATTTTATGTGAATGTCAAATTAAAAAGTCTCTTCATATTATATTCAATCTTATAATATGTTTCCGTTGCAACGCACGGGCACGATACTAGTTTAAATAAAAAGTAGATAAAAACTGGATATGTAAAACCTGTGTATCCCTAGCTTCTCCAATGCACTACCTAACTTATGGGGCTGTTGGTTGATCGATGCATGTGCCAGGGAATATTACCTGTAGAGCATATTAATTGTTCTAATCAAGCACCCAAATCAATTCAGAGAAGATAATTAATGTTCAGGTTGGTATAATTAACTAGCTATATATATATATATTAGAATGAATAATAAAATCCATCAATTGGATCTAAGACTTGTGATGAGATGAAATTAAAGTTGGTCTCTCTGCATCTAAATCCTCATATTTGTAAAATCCCAACACCAAGTATAAATTAAGTATTAATATTTTCTTTTCCTTTCGTCTATGACTTGTTGCTAATTAATCAGCATTGTGTTGGGTGTTGGGTTTTAGTTTGTTGGGCTATAATGGGCCAGACATACCATCTCCTTAAGACCTTAACCAGACTTATTCACTTTTGGACCGCTAAAACTTTTACAAACTTCTCTACATATAATTAGGGGAACATTTGACAATTAATTTCATTTTACTTCCGCCAAGCTACAAAGGTGAATCCACTAATATTATTCTACTTAATCTACGTACGTTTCAATCTTACCAAACAAAATATAATAAAGGGAAGTTTTATATGCTTCATTCTTAAGGTTTAAAGGTTCTTTTATGATGAATATTTATAATCGATAATTTTTTATGATATTTAATTTGTTGTTGTTTGAGGTGTGATGTTTTATCAGAGAAGGAAATTAGGTATGACATGAGTAATTATGCCACCAAAAACGTCATGTCACGTCTGTCAATTACGTGACGTGATTCGCGTGTCATGTGACTTGATCGCATTCGAGCAAAAATTACAAGTCACGCCACGTAGTC
The DNA here is from genome assembly GCA_033356055.1 of Carex pumila. Lineage (NCBI taxonomy): Eukaryota > Viridiplantae > Streptophyta > Magnoliopsida > Poales > Cyperaceae > Carex > Carex pumila. The sequence goes on from JARJHM010000368.1 coordinate 112,179, forward strand.
ACGTCACATAATGTAATGGTTTGAAATATAATGTATTCAACTTTTTTGGTACGTATAGAATATTCAAGTTTCCATTGTAGTGTAGGTTCAGTGATATTGGTACTCATTGGTTTTTATTTTCTCTAGTTTAATCTAATGAATATTTGTAATTTGAATTTTTAATTAGTATGTAGCCGATTAATCAGAATTATGCGGACAATTTAATGTTTTTATTAAATTTATGTATATATATAATAATTTATTTAACTCATTAAACTTATCAAATAAATTTAATTTAACTAAATTATATTATTATAACATGACACTACACTTATTTTTTCTTAACGCATAAGCACTTTACATATGTAAGTAACACATTTGTTTAATGAAAAAATAAATTCAAAAACTAATCTTTTTCAAATACTAATAACATATTATTTGAAAAAAAAAATTAAACATTCCAACACTTAGTTTCATAAATGAACATATCGTACTAATTGAAAAAACTACATTAGTAAGTAAGAAAAAAAATGCTATATAAATAACAAAAGAATTAATAAATTTTAAAGTAAGTAAGAAGAAAAAACATATGTAAAAAATTATTGGATGTATATCCAAGCACAAATGAAACTATAATACATAATTTATAAAACTTATTATCACACACTATCAGAAAAAAAGAAATCAATGTGAAAATAAATTGGAATAAATGGAAATAAATATGAATAAACGGAAATAAACGGAAATAAATTGACGATTAAACGGTAAAACAGTCGATAATCGGAAAAACCTGTCGATTAATCATTTTCATCCATAAACAGACATCTATTAAGTGTATTTATAACGGTTTGACCGTCGTTAACCATTAAACAGACGTTTAATCGACTGTTAAGACCATTTTTACAATACTGCTAAGAAGTAGGATTATTGTTGCTTAAATTATGATTTTAGGGTTTTAAGTTGGATATGAATAGTTTTACCATTTTGTACTAGATATTTAATTTCATCAATTTAGTGTTTCTGTTGTAAGTTGGATGTAACATTAAGTTGAATTTTAATGTATATTTCAAGTTTATGATAACAATTATAGTTCATAGAGCGAAGTTTAAATAAATTGTTTTTATGTGCTTCCATTACGGAAGAATAAAGTGAACTTGCGGCTTTAATAAACTATAATATATATATAGTGCACCAAAGTGTGCCTTAATGGAGAGAGCGGCTATAACCATCATTACCTCCATTGATCCTTAATTAGTTTCTTTAATTAAAATATTGCTAATGATTGTATACATAGGATTATCAAACTAGCAATCCACATTTAATTAGCTTCATAATACGATACAGAAAGTATTCAAAATGTATCTGAGATTCAAAGATATAAATTAAATGTGAAAATGCTTCTCAAGCATCTGAGATTCTGAGTCACCAATGGGAATGATATCTAGATCACTAACGTGTTAACAATATCATTAATTAATGGTTTAATACACAATAAAAGAACAATAATTAATGTCATAAATCCGGCCCAAGCGGAATCCATATCCCTGTAACAGAATATTTATATTTATATTTATATTTATATTTATGTTTGAATCACAACCGCGCGATCGGAATCCAACTCGAAGTGGAATACACATGGCCACTTTAATTATCGTGCAGATTATGATCTAAACATAATATTTATGTTATCTTAGGTGATACGAATTGGCCCAGGTGTGAGTAGGGTAGTACAACAATAGATACACCCCTTGGACATAAACCCTCAAATCAATATGTATATGGCACTCCCCTTTTAAAATTATAAATAAATAAATAAATAAATAAAAGGTAATCGCCAATATTATAAAATTAAGTTATGATTATCATGACTGGCGCCGCAATTCCGCAAAGTGAAAAATTAACTACAAAAATCATGGAAACATTGCATAATTTGCATTGGTGATGATAAAATATAATTAGTTCCCCCGATGGTGATTATCCATCATTATTAATGATTACACTTAGACTACCTTTTTCTTTCTTTTTCTTTTTTTTTTCTTTTTTTTCTTTTCTAATATTATTATTATATATAACCACAATATATCCGCACTCCCTCGTCTCAAACCCAACCCAACCCAACAAGATCACATCGCCATCGCCATGGAGAAGAAGGAGAAGGAGAAGGAGAAGGAGAAGGAGAAGCACAGCAACCTAAAGAATATTCTTATAGCTATTCTCACTCCTCTCCCTTCCATTATCTTCTATCTCTCTTTTCTCCACCATTACAACCACAACCATTCTTCCTTCCCCTTTCCCAACTCAAAAATCTGGTCATTTTGTTATCACAACCCTCTACTTCTTGTTAATGTCCTTTTCTTCTTCAATGTCGATGTCTTATTCTGGCTCCTTGGTCTTCTCCAATCCAACAATTGGGTACGTAAATTAAGCGGTCAAAATTTAACAACAACTTTTTTATTTCACGATTTCCTATTATATATGTAACCAGGAATTTACTAATTCTTTCTTGCTTTGTAAATTCTAGTTGATTGATCTATACTGGACAGTGATACCAGTTCTTCTGGTACACTACTACGCGAGCCATCCTAATAGCAAAAGCAATGTAGTGAGATCAACCATTGCTATTGTATTAACTTGGGTTTGGAGCATAAGGTTAACTCATAATTACTTCAGAAGAGAAAACTGGGAATGGGGTAAGAGAGAGGATTGGAGATTTAGTGACATGAGGAAGCAGTACGGCAACAGCTGGTGGTGGATTTCTTTCTTTGCCGTCTTTCTCTCCCAGCAGGTACATCTATATATATATATTTACACTTAATCTGCCTGCTTTGTTCATCACCCCCCTCATGTTTGTAAAAATGCCTCCTCATGTTTTGTTCATCACCCCATCATATTTGAGGAGAGTACTTGTTATATTACTCCAGTTCACCAAATTGAGGTTTCTAAGTGATGCTGTAAATTAATTGTATTATGTTGTGTTGTTCTCATTACACTGTATCTGCAGCAAAAGAATGGTTGAGGGCGCTCTGGTATTATAAACCTGTATGGTGCCGATACTGGACCCCAACTAAATTTTATATCTGTACTTAACAGATCTCTCTGACAGGTATTTCTAATCGGTATCTGTCTTCCCATGTTTGCTATTCACGCAAGCAACCAACCGTGCAGCATCTATGACTTAGTTGCAGTGTTAGCATGCATTACTGGCATAACAGTAGCATATTTTTCTGATACCCAGCTTCATGAATTTGTGACCAACAATGAAAATTCAAAGAAGCTTGGTACACCTGTCATACCAAACCTCGAGACGGGTCTTTGGAGGTATTCCCGTCACCCCAATTACTTTGGAGAACAACTTTTTTGGTGGGGCTTGTATCTTTTTGCATGGAATTTGGGGTACGCCTGGATGTTTGTAGGGCCCTTAGTTAATAGCATGTGTCTAGGTTATGTAACGGTACTGGTAGAGAGACGTATGGTGGCAAAAGAGTGCCGTGCTGAGGCATACCAGCAGTACCAGAAGACTACTTCTGTTTGGATCCCATGGTTCAAAGGAAGTAAGGTTGATGAAATCAAGGAGAAAAACATGTAGTTGCTCTCTGAAGGGTTTGAATAATATGCTTGGTTCTTCTTTTGCTGTGCATTTCCGGAGGCTGTATTTCATGTTCAGTTGTCATGTATAATGAAAATTGTGATGTGCATTAATCATGTAATTCGACTATTTCTTGTTAGCACTGTTTGCATTTTTTTTCAATAAAAAAGAGTGATTTTGGGCTCATTAGCACAGTCTATCAGTATCAACCAAACCATCTTAGAGCTATATATAATCCTTCTTAGCTCCAGTATTAGATAATTCTTTTAACAACATTTGAAGCTAATTAATAAGAACAAAAGATACAACTAAGCACATCTCATACTCAAAATTTAATTCATTTAATCCAAACCAACAATAAGGTACACTGTCACTTCTGCTTGAAATGAATTGAAAACTGACATCAAATAAAATTGGTTACAAAAGGTCTTTAATCAGTTTGTAGCTTTGGATTCTTCCTCGGTCTCTGTGGCCTTGGGTTTGTCCGTCTCCTGAGCCTTCTCCTCTTGTTCCTTGTTGGGTTGAGCAGCAGCCTCAGCTGGTGCCTCGCTCAAGACGGGGGCTAGTTCTTTAACAGAAGTTGGAGTTGACACCTCAGCTGGGGTTTCTTCAGGTTTGGTCTCAGAGAGGTCGACCAATGGTGCCTGAACGGCATCAGTCTTTTCCTGATAAAATTTAATTTTGAACATCTGAAGATACCATCGATATTAAAATATAAAATGAGAAGGTAGTGTGAAAAATTATCTGACCTGGACGGTGTTGGGAGCGACGTGATGGGTGGAAGTGTCTTCAGCAGGTGGAGCCATGGGGCTGGGGCTGGGGCCGTGTTCTTCCTTTGGTTTGCTGGCACAGGCACCCATCCTGACTGGCTCCTAGGTCTCCTATCGCTCCACCTGGGGATTGTTTGAATTAATTTATGTTGTGAGGAAGAATGATTATCCAGATTTTGTGAATGGTTTCTTATAGACTATAGAGAGATCAAATTGCATCCTAGGTCTATTTTTGGACATTAAGATTTTGACGTTTGGTGGCCAGGATTTGGAAGAAAGGAATTACCAGCTATGTATTTCCTTTAATAGGGTCTTTGCTGAGTTGGTTACTGTTACACATTAACATTAATTCAATTCAAAGGGAATTGCATTATGCATCTAGACAGGAATAGGAATAGGAATAGGAATAGGAATAGAAATATAGGACAGGATAGCAGTCAGTTTAGGAAAGAATGCACAATTGATATTCAAAATGGGAATTGCATATGTATCCGTTGCCGTTAGAAGATTTGTATCCGACTATTAAAATTTATCAATTTCTGGATTTGGATCCAGATGAAATGCATGAGTGTGTATCCCCTCCCCTACACTCCTACAGTCTTTATCTGCCGACTGCCGGGTCAAAAGTAATACTAATTATACGGTAACGGTGCTATTTACATTACATATGGGGAGTTCTGTTTTGAGATTCATATATACCATACGACTCAGATCTCATTAATTCTACTCAATCAAATCAATCAGGTACTGCATTGGATCTGAATCCTATCTGTATCGTGGCATAAATAATGTAATTATTTTCTCAAAAAAGTAAACAATTGTGGGCTTGACTAAACTATGCCACCCTACCTCTACGGCTCTACCTAGATGTGCTGGCTGATAAGATAATTATTCACTTCACTTGATTTGATTTATTATTATATAATTAAGGATAAGGATATACAATATACATGCATGCTACCAAATCTATTGTCATTCCTAGATCTTCTAGTCCACAAACAGAGAGAAAGAAAGATAGAAAGAAAGAAAGAAAGAAAGAAAGAAAGAGATGGCACTGAGCAACCACTTTCTCATACTAGTCTCTGTAACTATCTTCTCTTTTCTCATCATTACTCCTCCTAATGTTCACACAGCTCACCCCAACGAGTCCCAGACTGCTACCAAATATACCAGATGCACCATAAACTGTTTCCGGGCTGATCCGGTGTGCGGGGTCAATGGCGTGACGTACTCATGTGGCTATCCTGAAGCAGCTTGCAACAATGTTGCTGTGGCTCATGGTGGAGCGTGTAAAAACTAAAAAGCTTAAAACAATGGGTGGCTCATGCTAGCACCAATGTTATTTCTTCTCCTTGACAGCAGCTTAGCTAGCCTCAGTTTCATGCAAAACTTTTCCTCATTTTACTGTTTATCTTACAAGCATATCATTAAAAAGAATAAGAGCTCTCTGACAGTCAAGTGTTGGTGTAGTTCAGGTTTCTTAATCTCTGTTGAAGCTTGTTATCAGTTGTTGATTGTGCTTGTAGACTTCATGACAATCAATTTCAGAAAATAAATGCATTTGTTACCTTTTTTTTTTTACTTTAGGATCTTTCTCTAAACAGTGTGAAGCATCAACATTCTGTATGATTAATTGTTAAAACAACGAAGAAATGGGCCTAATTACTTGTTTCAGTAAAGCTGTCTGGTACTCAGCATGTGCGCTCAAGACAAATCCAACAAAACTTGTATTTCTATCCAATAAAATACTATTCTTGCGAGGTTTTCATCGTCTAGATAGTATCTTGGATCAAAATCAATATTGCAAAATCACATAAGCTAACATTACATATTTTTCTCTTCAGAAGCATCTCATTTTCTGCATCCAATTTTATGCAAACTGAAGAGATGAACAAATAATATAAAAGGAAAAAAAAAATCCTACAAAATTTAAATATAGATAGACCAAAATCATATTGGAAAACCAACAAAAACAGCTGTTTTCAACACTAGTAATAACTCGGAGAGATTTCTAAACAATACAAAACTACATGAATTTAGATTGTATTTTTTTCTACTGCTAAATTATTCATGTTTGTATTCTATTTGTCTTCTGATGAGCTCTGCATATAATCATCTCCCCGATCACCTCCTCCAGCAGTATCCTGCACAGAAATGTATATATCATGGTAGCTAATCAAGTCAACATGCAGTGGGATATTATGTGAAAACAAAAAAAACAGGTCTCACAACCATATAATTAAATTCAAAACTCAAAAGAGGCCAGTATAAGTGTATAACTAAGCAGGCACAAAAATCGATCTGGCCAAAAGTGGCATTAATAGTACAGTAAAGAAGATACTTACAGCCATTTTGTCCCAATCCTTCAACTTTGAACCAAGCATGTAGCTATCTCGTAGTGGGGCCCATCCTAGATCTTTCGACTCCTCATCTACTGAAGAGGCCTGAAGATAACAATCACATGCATTAATGGTTTGTAACTGATGGGGTTAAGGGGAGAGGAGAGAGCTTCATGTTTGAAAGTTCGAAAGCTTACCAATGGCTTCTTTAACTCCGATAAAAAGGTTTGCTTCCTTTGCTTTGCCAGAGCTGTATCAATTAAAATGTGATCATGAAATTAAAATATTTAATTTGTATGCCATGCAAGAAGACATACGGAGGCCAAAATGCTTCAATTAGAAACTTCTATACCAGTGCAGTACCAAAGTGGATGTTTGCAACATGTTCGAAATTGTAGCGATAGTAATTCAAAATTATGATAAACATTGTGTGAATTTCAACTTTGGTTCCATCAGCTAATACTATCGAAAAAGAAAAAAGGCACGTAGAAACAAGAAGAAAATAAAAGACAAGACAATGATGAAAGACATCATTTTTTAAAAAACTAAGGAACCATGGACTTAGTGTAGTGGCACGAGACTTCGTCTCCCTACAGAGAGAAGGAGGCTCAATTCCCGAGAATAGCATCCAAAAGGTGCTAGGGTGTACCAGGCCCCTTTAATAAAAAAAATAAAAAAATAACTAAGGAACAAAAGAAAACAAGTGTAAAAGAAAATTACATTTCGCATCCTTAGACTTTGAAGGATCTAGCTTCTGAGGATTCTGAGCCTTGCTCACCTGCTCATCACAACACAAGAAAGGACAATAAAAAATACAATTTCCGAACTAGGATGGTATACAACTTAAAAAAGTGGGATCTTACTGCATTAAACAACCGAACAACTGCACGCCCGTCAGCAAACATACATGGAAAAAGAATAAGAAATTAGCCTATACTTGGAAACAAAAATTAGATGGACAAAATAGCGAAGAATGATTCATTGATTACCTCCTTTTGTTGCAATACTAATAAGGAGCTTTTCCTTTGCATCCAAGCAACTTTCAGGTTTCACATGGCCCTTCTCAGCCACCTAATATCCACAAAAGCACCAAAAACATACAACTTTACATCCTAGTCCTGTACAAGTTACATAAATTGCAGATTTGAAAAAAGAGTACAGACCAATTGCTTCTCCTTCCTGGCATGCCCCTTTGGTTTATGCTCTTCTTCCTCCTCTGCTAGCTTTGCCGCAACAAGCTTCTTGTGCGCTGCTAGTATGGGCCCCTTCAATAAACACGTATCTCAACCAATTATCAACAGGTTATGTGCTTGTGTGATTGATGTTTCATCAAGTAAGGTAAAATGCAAAAGGATTCGTAAAACCCTATGTAATATGGCATAGTAGTTTACATGGTTAAATTATCAACTCTAACAGCTAAACTATGTATATCAATAAATAAACACATCTACAACTTTGCCACTAGAGCTATTTGCTCTACCGGGCAGTCCAAAGTATGACATTCTGCTTGTGAAGGGAATGGTTTTTTGAATTGTGAAGAGCCAAGTTTACAAATAAATATTGAGAGGTTATTTTAGTCCATGTCCATAGAAACTTAATGCTAGGTTTATAGTAAGACATATTGGTGGATCCAGTAAGACTCTTGGGTTTTCAATTGAATACCCAATTTTTCAAAATTCAACATAAAGGTACTTAATGTCTAGTTAATATCGTTTAGTTTTGAACATCCAATTAGTACATTATGCAGGGTCTCGTGATAGGTATTCTTACAAATAAAATTTGAGTTGCTTAGGGCCCTTTTTTTGACAAAATAAGTAATTTTACCACAAAGAGCAACACAACCAGAAAAACCAATTTTACCATAACAAAGAACAAAGCCACAACTTGTGTACAATTACTCGAGTTTAATTTGAAAAGACCTTAAGAAAAAGAGGAGGAGACAGACCAAGGGATCGTTAGATAAATTCTTGTTCATGATCTTCAAGAAAGCAACTTTGAAAGCCCTACATCCCTCAGAAAACCTTGTAATTCCACCATGCTCCTCTCCTTCCCCTTCGCTCCCACTCAAACCATCATATCTCTCCTCCTTCTCCACCTCTTCATCGCTCTCTTCTTCTTCCTCAGAGTCCGAGTCATACTTCTTCGCTCTCTTAGAGAAGATTTGGAGTAATCTCTTGCTAGGTTTCTTTCGCTTCCTTGCATCAGCCATGGCCGAGTTCCGTGGGCCTTTCAGCTTCTTGTTGGGTTTCCTTCCCTTCTGTTTAGATTTCCGTTTCAGGGTTTTAGGTATAGATGATGGGGTGGTGGCTGGACTTGGAAGGGTTTCCGTCTCAGTCGCCATTGCTATTTGCTAAGCACCGCCAACGAGGAGAGAGAGAGAGAGAGAGAAGCAGGGTTTTTGCTGCGCTTTTATGTTCCAAATGAGCTCACAATTTCAATACCCGTTTGCTATAAAGAGTCAATACACAGTTCGGGTTATAATTAAATTTAATCGCTATATGACTAGTTGCACGAAATGCGTCATAGGTAAATAAAACAGCCAACAGACCTATTTTAAATATGGGCCCAAAATAGGAAGGTCGAAAGGCATTAAATTGGGCTTAATATGGGCCTAAAATAACAAGGTCGAAAGGCATTAAATTGGGCTCAATTTTATTTTTCCGTTTCTTCAGTTCAGTAAAAAATATTCTAATTGGAATAGGAGGAATAGATCAAAAGAGACCAGCTTCTTTTTTGTAAAAACATAAAAAACATTTGCACAATAATGCCTACAGTTTAATTGACAGCAATTTGGCATCATAATGATGCGAGGAACCAACATAATATTACAGGAATTATAATGTCACAATAAAAGAAGAATTACATATTTTATCAATTGCAATCAAGATATTAAAGAAGAAGAAAAAAACAAATCAAAAGAAAATTAAAGTTGCAATCCTGTCATCCCTTTAAATTAAGTGTGATGACTCATGCTGTGCATGTCTTATTTTTATTACTCTAAATTACATTAATATTAATTGTCCTTAATTAGTCACTGTGCTTGCCTTTCTCTTCTTTTTCACTCTCAGAATGATGCTCTCTTTCTGATGTTCCTTTCTTCTTCCCATCCTTATTTTCTTTCTTCTTTCCATCCTTATTCTTCTTGCTCTTTTTCTTCTTCCCTTTTTTCCCCTTCCTATCCTCATTGTCACTTTCTTCACTTTTGCTATCGCTATCGCTATCATCACTGCTACTGTCATCATCTAAATTGTTGGATATTATTATGTGAACACCGGGATCCTCTGCACTATACTTTCCTTCTAGCATGATGGAATTGTTAACAGCCTGATAATTACTATTCGTGTAGGCGCTCATCAAGTTTTCATCATTGAATATCTTGCCTTGAGTATCGACGAGTTCATCCAAACTCGTTCCCTTCATTGCTGCGCCTTTGTTTTCACCTGCCAATGTGATTATCCTCATGCCTGCTGGATCAGGGTCGTGATGGTTGTTTTCTTGCTCTCGTGTATCTTGACTGAGGGAGACTAGGCGGTCTGTGAGCTTCGAGATCATGTCATGAATCCCGCGCTCAGACCGTTCGGATTTTGCATGGGAGGAATTAGACATTATATATTTATATATATGAGTGTTTTCTAGGGAAATTGGTAGGTTCGATTTGAGGTTTGAAGAGATTGATGTCTTATATATATATATAGGTTTTGAAGAAGGGTTCCTAACTTCAAATTGGGACTGTGAAATAGCATACCCACAGCTGGAGTATATACTTTATTTACATGAGGAAAACAGCAAGGAACAAATTATTGGTCAAGTACGGGGAAAAGCATATCTTGCACTAACAGCTTGCTGCTTCAATCTATCGAAGAATATATTATACTTGGAAACGACGCCTATCCTATATATATATATATATATTTTTTTTTTCTTGGAATCGAAAGCAAATTAAAGGCATATATTAAATTCTTAATTATTTTCTTTTTTATCCAATCCGATAGATCTAGAAAAAAAGGTTGCTGTATGGATTTAAACAATTCAGTTATGTATGTATTCTAATTGTTTGACTCAGTAACCATCTGAAAAATCATAGATTCTTAACTCTGATTTTGGGCACTTTATTCAAAGATAATATTTCAAGAAAAATTGTGATTTAATTCTTTGGAGTATTACATTTTTATGGAGTCAATAACTCACTAAAAATAAGAAAGGGGATTGACCTAAAACTACGCTCAGAATAAACAACGTACGTGCAGATTGAGTTTTATTTCAGATACTCATTTGCATCCACCGGTAGAGAACTTGAAATTAGTATCGGCTATTTATGGGTATTAGTGTCGGACATTAGGCGACACTAATCGGGCTGATACTAATACTTTGTAAATAGCCGACACTAAAAGTAAGATATTAGTGTCGGCTATTTATTAAAAAGCTGACACTAATAAGTATTAGTGTCGGCCATTTAATAAATAGCCGACACTAATGTTTTTTTTTTTTAAATAAATTTCAAAAATTCACTATAAATCGTAGAAAATTCTAAAAATAAAAAATTTTTGTTCTGGAATGCTCATATATTTTTGTTGAACTATATTTAAAACAAAGATATCAAATAATTCAACATAATTTACAAATAACACTAAAACAGAAAATAAAATATCATCCAAATTGCTCATTTATTGTGCAAACCCTAAAACAGAAAATACATAAAAGACATGACATCTGTTTAAATACAAACCTCAAAACAGAAAATACATAAAAGATACATAAAAGACCCTAAAAAACTCTAAAATTATAAAGAAAGTTTCGAAAGTCCATGAAGGAAAACTCGGATCGCGAATCTGAGCCCCGAATGGGCGAAACGAATCATAGATTGGTTTCAGATCCTGTTTTAGGCTGTGGAGTTCCTGTCAAAATTTAAGCCCAATCCGACGGACAGATCAAAAGTTACGCCCCTTTTCGTGAAGCACGCGCAGGACTATATTGCATCACATCTTCTGGTATTCGCCTAGAAGAAGCGGCTAGGTTTGAGAAGATCAAATCGGAGAGAAGCGTGAAGCGAAGTGAAGGCTATGTTTTAAACCCTAGGCGTGCGTTTGAAAGAGGTGCGCGGGACTTAAAATGAAATTTTTTAGCTTTAGTGTCGGCTGTTTATAAATAGGCGACACTAATAACTGAGAATTAGTGTCGGCTGTTTATAAATTGCCGACACTAATTGTTAAGTATTAGTGTCGGTTGTTTATAAACAGGTGACACTAATACATTAGTATCGCCTTTTTATAAACAGCCGACACTAATTCTCAATTATTAGTGTCGCCTACATATAAATAGCCGACACTAATATTATTAGTGTTGGTTTTTTGTAAACGACCGATACTAAAGTATTAGTGTCGGTTTTTTAAAGCGATACTAATTATATGTTCTCCACTAGTGATCATATATATTTTAAACATTCCATATCATTTTTTTAGAATGAACCATGCATATATATTTTTAGCGAGCATTCGGTGCCATATTTCTGAATTTTAATGATTTTTAGACAAGCATCAAACGATTATATATATATATATATATATATATATTCGTTTGATGCTTGTCTAGATGTATAGACATACTAGATAACACTTGAAATCTTTACACTGATCGGGCTTCAACCAAAAGTTTTGATCATAGTTGTGTTGCTTTGTTTTGATCATTTTGGATGATCAAAAGCATGAAAAACCATTTTAACTACACGTTTGGAATTTCGTAGAAAATGAATTGTTCGAATTTAAACAACAAAATTTGAACAGAATAGCAAAGCAGCAGTTAGTCGGTCATTTCTCGTATTGTGCTATCTATGTCTGTCTCGTCTTGACATCCTATAATAAATAAAAATATTTAAAGGACTCATTGGGAAGTACGGGAGAGAATTAATGTATATCAACAGAAGAGATGATCCATCAAAAGATACTTACAATTGGTCATCTCACATGCTCTCCTCCCTACCAAAACTTAACAAAATAATAATACACATTTCAAAATAAAAATAAAAAAAAGAAAAGAAACTAAACTCGTTGAAATCGCTCCAGTAACCAACCACCGTACATAAAAGTGTCTGTTGGACTGTCAGAATATAAAAGAAAAAAAACCCTAGAACTAGAAGACAGGCTGAGCAGATGGCAACTGCACAGGTGAGAACACAACAGTGAGAGGTGCATGGTCAGAAAGGGAATAGTTGTCAGGCCACATCCCTTTTTCAACCTCGGGAGGGAATAGCACCGCATCTTTTACATTAAAACCAAACGTCGATGCCTCTCGTTTTTCTTCAGCTTCATTTTTGACAATTAGTTTTTCTTCAGGACAGGTTGATTGCTCAGGTTCCTCCCACCATTTGGGGCTCCTCCATATCTTTTTCTGCATCAAAAATGTTCAGATAAACTGCCCCCTTCTTTAAGATGGTGTTGCCATAATTATATGGTACACTTAGATAAAGCATGAGAAAATAAGAGCTTAACCTGGAATTCAATAAAATCCATGACACCATTCGAGTCAATGTCAGCCTCCGCCCACAAATCCTGTAATTCTTCTGAGCTAAGCCCATAGGGACCACTCAGCCCCAACTACACATCCATTCACAAATATATTTGTCTTAGATTAGATTATTTTTTTATAAAATAAAACATTTAGTTGAGTTCTACATTTAAAGAAAAGCAAAATAAATTAAGAAAATCTGCAGTCAATTTACCTGACTCAGAGCTTGACAAAACCCAGAAAAGGTGGCAAAATCAGTTGAGTTGTTGGCCTTGAGATATGCAAAAGCATCCTCTTCCGAACTTGATGCCCCTTGTAGAAGGCACTGAAATTAAAGGGGGACAAAAGAAGAAAGCAATCAATGCACTATAATCTTTGTTTGGACGTGATTTTAGAATCAAAACTTGCCCTGGAAATTTTACAAAGACGAAAATGAGGGAAAGAAGTCAAACCTTGATCATAGCAAAGATAGCATGGTTCCAGCTGGATTTGAGAGGCATGCGATGCCTGTTAGGATTCAGAAGCCATATAAAGTCAACCCCACATATGTTCCCTCTATGATTTCTGTGGCTCACCCACTGTTTTGTCGGACGAAAATAAAATAATAATAATAATAGTGATAAAAGTTATGTCAGATATAAACTTTTTAAAAAATAAAAAGATGTACAATTTACTCTAGATACTATGTTTCTTAGAGGATTTTCTGATTGGTGACATGGGCAGCAACTAGCCATTGATAAGGTTTTTTGAGGGAATTTTGTGTAATAAATTACCTTGTGGGCATCAGCATCGCTGTCAGTATACTGATGAGCAGTGTCATAGGATGAAACAAAACCTTGGGATCTCAAAAATTTGTAGACATGTCCCTTTTTACTTCCATTCCAGTCCCTGCAAATTTCAAAAAATATGTAAAAGTATCACGTAAACTAAAATAAAGATGCAAAAGTATTTAAGGCAAAAGCAAAACTTACCCACAGAGAACTATAGGAATGGGACTTAGTTTATGCTCTCTTTGGTATGATTCTATGCATCGAAGTATCTTATACACCTAAAAATAAAAATAAAAAAGTCATATTTTTCAATAAAATTACTGGCAAATGTGACAACAGAATTTATTGTGTATAACATTTCCAAGGAATCAATAACAATAATGAAATACCTGCTTGAGACGAATAATACAGAGGCTATAATCATGGGGAAACAACAAATGAGTATTCACAATGAGCATTTGTTGCTTTATACCACTGCTGGTATTGTTTCGGTATGGCCAGAATGGTACGACTGACTCCACATGTAAAAGTAGTGCAACTCTGTCCCCAAAATCATTGAAGTGCAGGTTTTTGTAGTTTACAACCCTAAAGGTGTCTCTATGGACAGCAGTCAACAGACCTACATTTAAAAAGTAAATAAATGGCCAATATGAGCATCCTACAAGTTGGGTGCATACTTCAATAGCCCACCATAACATGCCAAATTTCTGTAATCTTTCAGTTTAGTAGAAATTTAATACTGTGCCAGTCAGATGCCTGCCTGTACAGTATATAATATATTTCTGCCACTGCAACAGACAGTTATGTCCATACTCTGTAAAATGTCCCCCACATGTTTTTTTTTTTTTTTTTTTAAAAAGAAAAAAAGTAGAAGTAGGTATACCACTGGTAAATTATCATTTTATATGTTAAATATCTTTTCTCATTAGGGAAACTACAAATTTTAATATACAAAAGTCACGACGACATGGTGGACGCTTTATGTATCGTATACTCCAAAAATGCTCAATTGTAACGTTTATCTAGCACTGCACGTATCCAAAGTCTCCCTAACCTAAATCCTTCAAAATTTATACACAAGTAAACATGAGGATTTAAATCTTTTTTAATTCAAAAGTTGGTCAATACGGATACATTGCTTATTCAGAAACTTGTTCTTGTGTTTAAACTAAAATTTGAAAGAAACAAATAGGTGCTGCAATCATACATTAAAGAAAATAAAGATGAATGTCCTATCAATGCAATTTGTAACAACTTTAAAGAAAAAAAATTGATAATACCATCGCCTCGGTTGTTTGCTCTTGCAAGCTTGAAGCTGATGTAACCAGCATCACCAAGTCTCTTTTCATACATATCAACAAGCTCTCCATTGCCCAACCAAACCTCCTGAAACATTTCCAAAAAATCCAACTTCAATTGATAAGACAGTCAATGAAAACAAATAAACAAAATTAAAGACATTAAGGAAAAACTTATAATACCTGGAGACAGATTATGGAAGAACGTTCCTCTAATAAACGGTCGATTATCCTTTGGTTGCGGCTCAACCAATATGCTTTGTACTGACTCTCTCTACAGCTTTGGTCCTATTTCAGGAAAAAAAAAATGAATTGACATTCTATTTAGTAAATAGAATAAAAAGGCATTTCCTTTCAATTATGGTAACGTGTAAGTGGAAGCTTTGAAACCAGTCCAGGTGACTTTGCAACTTCACACATTTAGGAAGTTTTCATTATCTTAATACATATGTTGATATTTATCTAAAAATAGAAAGAGGGGCAAAGAAATACAAAACCAGTTGAGGAGCTAGTAGAAGTAATATTGGAGTAAATTGATCCCACATAAATGTGCAGAATTCATGCTATATGGTAAACATGTATACATATAGGATTTTTTTACATAAATCCAATGCCAAAAAATAGACAATCATAACCATTACCCATATAGCAACAAAAACAAAAATGTATACTAGATTTTGCCCGAATATTGACATCAGAAGAAAGAGAAAAGTCCAATAACCTCTAAACTAGAAGTTATAAACTAATATTTAATTCCTATTTGAGGATATTGCAATAAATCCATCAACAAAAGAGCTATTACCAAATTGACTGCAATATTCCAATTCCAACAGATAGAAATTGACAGAAGGAACCTAACCAACAAATCCCAACTGGGCCAATTCCACAATCATTGCCCCCCACCACCACCAAAACATGCACACACGACACACACACAAAAAAGAAAAAAAAAAAAATGTAATCCTGAGCACCTTATGCATCAGCAAGGACCCATCTTGTATTAAAGTCAGAGATGAAACAAATTAAAATCACTTTAAATGTTAAATTTAATCAATCAAATGATCTTTAAATCAACATTGACCAAACCCAACCAATGATCTTGACCGTGTCTAAAAATCAGAAACATAAACCCAACAAATTTGACCAAATAAATAGAGAGATGAGCAAATTGAAAGGTACCTCATCATCAAGTCTTTTGTAGATTGGTGCCAGTATGTTAAATGTAGTGCACGAAACACACCGCTCCGCCTTTCGAAACTTTCCCTAACAATTTCATTTAGAGTGTATGATTAAGAAGACTATTCCAAAACCAAATTAAAATCTTTCACATGCATGCTAGCGGATTTTCTTTTCAAAATTGCATCAAATACTAATAAAAATATGCAATTGCATATATATTATCTATTTGACATATCTGATTCGTTTAGGAAAAGGTAAGGCTGCCTAATTAATGTTATATTTGGTGTAAGAAAATGTACTATTTAACATGGAAACCATTAATTGTCTGTCTCTAATTAAACCTCTTTTTGATATGTACTGAATTATTGAGGACTATTTAACATGTATTTGAGAAAGAAGAAGAGAGATGAGCAGTTATTGCATTAAAAGGAAATCCTATTAACTGATTGGCAAGGAGAAGAAGAGAAAAAGAGGCAGTGTTATTAAATACATACTCACCATTGAAGAGGTAGAAAGTGGGGACGGAAGAGAAGAAATAAAGAGGTACAAAGTGGGGAAGAGAAGAAGAGAAATACTGAGTTTGCGAAGAGGAGGGAGAGAGGCAGATACAAATGGTAATGGTGTAAAATTAATGTATCCGCCGGCTTTATATAATATATACAGAAGAAATTAAGAGGTGGGAGTGGGACATATCACATATGAGATGGGAATGAGAATGAGATGACTGATGACTGATGAGGAAATAAAAAAATAAAAATAAATAAATAAGAAAATCCCTTCACATCCTAGCTAGGTCTTACAGGAAGGAGAGATCTTTTTGGAAAAATAAATTAATAAAATAAATAAATAAATAAATGAATAATAAGAATGACCGGTTGGGTGGCAAAATGGAAAAAACGATGGGAAGGGCTATGGCCGGTCAGCCGGTCACCCACCGTCGCCTTTCTTACAGGAGAGATCTTTAGGACCGGTCATCTAGATAGATGGACACGTCGAATTTCTACGTTATCCTACGACTGTACACCGCTCTACACGGCAGGTGAGAGTGTGAGACGGATCTAATTTTTATTTTAATAATAAATGGATCCATTGACACGGTGAAAGATGGAAGCTAGAGGGCAAAAATTGCTCCATCTTAAAATATTTTAAAGAATATGTATTCAAATAATTATTTTTTTAGTTAGATAATGTATATATATATATAGGTTTTGGCTAATATGCTACGGGTAGCTAAGAGGTCTCCGTGCTACGACTCGGATTTTGAGTTTTCAAAATCCTAACGGTCGATCCGAACCGTTCATCTTGTTCTCCATATTAATATGTGCTTGGAGACCAAATTTTACATTTTTCTGAATTTTTTTACTATTTATTAAGCCACTTTGAAAATCGCTGATCCAATGGTAGTTTCTGGTTTTACTGTTGGGTTAAGCCACCATTGGATCATGAGTTTTCAAAGTGGCTTAATAAATAGTAAATAATTCAGAAAAATGTAAAATTTGATCTCCAAGCACATATTAATATGGAGAACAAGATGAACGGTTCGGATCGACCGTTAGAATTTTGAAAACTCGAAATCCCAGCCGTAGCATGGAGGCCTCTTAGCTACCCGTAGCACCGTAGCCACGTCCTATATATATATATATATATATATATATATATATATATATATATATATATATATATATATTTATATATTTTGCAAAAATATTTATACTAATCTTAAATAATGATGAAATTATTTACACGATTATGTAGTACATTATTAGAAAAATAAACCTTAAATTTATATTTTACAATATTTCAAATAAGTAAAATACAAATTTAAGAGTTTATATTTCTAATAACATGTATTCGATATATATATATATATATATATATATTGGCTACTCTACTTTCATAAGCATATGAGGGCATATGCTTATAAATTATATTTGCATTTTTAATATCTGAATAGTTGATCTGAAGCACTCAACGTGTTCTCCATACCATAATGTGCTTGGAGACCAAATTTTATATTTTTAAATTTTTTTTACTATTTTTTCAGAATTTTTTAAAACATCCATAAAAATATTAAAAAAATAATTAAAAAATAATATGAAAAACTTTGTTTTGAAAAATTCCAAAAAAAATAGTAAAAATTCCAAAAAATGAAAAATTTTGGTCTCCAAACACATATTAATATGGAGAACATGTTGAGCGCTTCAGATCAACCATTTTAACATTGAAATGCAAAAATGACTTATAAGCATATGCCCTCGTATGCTTATGGAAATAGAGTAGCCAATATATATATATATATAGAGAGAGAGAGAGAGATGGGCTATGGTGCATTGCAATGCATAAACCCTCTTATGCATTGCACTATAAATCATGGATTTAAAATTCAAATGACCGGTCCGAACCGTTCATCTTGTTCTTCATATTAATATGTGCTTAGGGACCAAATTTTACATTTTTTGGAATTTTTTTACTATTTATTAAGCAATTTTGAAAGTAGCTAATCTGATGGTCCAGAAAATTTTACTGTTTTTTACTGTTCACAGCAAAACAGCAATTTTCAAAAATGCTTAATAAATATTAAAAAAATTCCAAAAAATATAAAATTTGGTCTCCAAGGACATTTCAATATAGATTAAACATCTAACGATTTGGATCGGTCGTTTGGACTTTAAATCGTGATTTATAGTGCAATGCATAAGGGGGTTCATGCATTGCAATGCACCATAGCCCATCTCTCTCTCTCTCTCTCTCTATATATATATATATAGAGAGAGAGAGAGAGGCTAATGTGCATTCGAATGTATATGGTCTGAAGTGCTTACGGTCCAAATTTGAAATTTCAAAATCCAAACGGTCGATCCGAACTGTTCATCTTGTTCTCCATATTAATACGTGCTTGGAGACCAAATTTTACATTTTTCTAAATTTTTTTACTATTTATTAAGTATTTTACAAAATCGTTGATCCAATGGTGGCTGCACAAAACAGTAAAACCGTTGGATCGGTGATTTTCAAAGTGGCTTAATAAATAGTAAAAAAATTCAGAAAAATGTAAAATTTGGCCTGTAAGCACATATTAATATGGAGAACAAGATGAATGGTTCGGATCGACCGTTTGGATTTTGAAATTTTAAATTTGGACCATAAGTACTTCGGATCATATACATTCGAATGCACATTAGCCTATCTCTCTCTCTCTCTCTCTCTCTCTTTATATATATATATATATATATATATATATATATATATATGAGGGATCAAGTTACAACAATTTTTGAGTTACAACAATCATTTTCTATATTTTCAAAGTTCAAATCGTCGATCCAAACCATTAGATGTGATCTCCAAAATAAAATGTACTTCCATACCAAATTTTACATTTTTGAAATTTTTTTACTATTTATTAAGATGGGTACAAAAACTAGTCAAATTCAGACCATTGAATTTTGTACCCATCTTAATAAATAGTAAAAAAAATTCAAAAAATGTAAAATTTGGTACAGAAGCACATTTTATTGTGGAGATCACATCTAACGATTTGGATCGACGATTTGGACTTTGAAAATGTAGAAAATGATTGTTGTAACTTGTTGTAACTAAAAAATTGTTGTAACTCAATCCCTCCTCATATATATATATATATATGGAGGTTGGCTAAGATCAAAGTGGTAGTTTCTTAGTTTTGGTACTACCAATTTGTTTTTCAATTTTCAAAGTTCAAAACATCGATCCAAACTGTTCAAGTTGGTCTCTATATTAAAATGTATTTAGAGATCAAATTTTACATTTTGCTGAATTTTTTTACTATTTATTAAGCCACTTTGAAAATCGTTGATCCAACGGTGGCTTCTGATTATATATATATATGAGTATGGCTAATTTGCTACCGGAAGCACTTCGATCGAGGTGCTTCTGGGGCTATATTAGCATATGTGATGTTCAAACAACAAATCCAAACCGTTAGATGTTTAATATATATTAAAATCTACTTGGAGACCAAATTTTACATTTTTTTAAAAAAATTTTACTATTTATTAAGATGGTTTGAAAGTCGCTGTTTTTTATGGTGCAGAATTTTAATAAAAACAGCGATTTTCAAACCATCTTAATAAATAGTAAAAATATTTCAAAAAATGTAAAATTTGGTCTCCAAGTAGATTTTAATATAGATTAAACATCTAATGATTTAGATTTGTTGTTTGAACATCACATATGCTAATATAGCCCCGGAAGCACCTTGGTCGAAGTGCTTTCGGTAGCAAATTAGCCACATTATATATATATATATATATATATATATATATAGTAAAACTAATATACACTTAAGTGTACCGTACACTTAACCCTAGGACCGTATGATTTTTTTAAAAGTCATGTAGATTATTCAAAAGTCGTGCAGCGCGAATCTCAAAGCTAATCCTAGGGTTCTAGGGTTAAGTGTATGGTTCAATCGGTACACTTAAGTGTATATTAGGTTGACTCATATATATATATATATATATATATCCTTAATTTGCGCTCACATCTCTAGTTTTAAAGTTCAAATAGTCAATCCAAACTTCTTAACATATTCTTCATATTGAAATGTGCCTGGAGACCAAATTTTACAATTTTTTATATATAATCTAATTGAAAATTTTGTTGCATGTCTATCAATTTCTTTTTGTTTGAATTACATATTCCTTAAAATCTTTTATGAACTTAGTAAAGTCTAATGAGAGATAAGAATGTATTAAATTTGATGAGAGTAAATAGGAGGTAGAGATAGAGAGAGAAAAAGAGGGGAAATGAGGGCCCACAAGCAGATTTTTTTATTTATATCAAAAAATTAAATCAAATTACAAAAAATAACTGAAGCAGTGTTGAATTTCGAAAACTACCCAATTATGTTATCCAATAACTGAATTTGGGATAAATGTCCGGTTATCCAATAACCGAACTCAACAAATATAACCGGTTATTCACTAACTAGAAAGTTATGTTTTTTTTTTAATCGGTTAATGACTAACCGGAAAGTTTTAGTTTTTTTTTAAACAAAAATTTTGAATTTTTTTTATTTTTTGTATTAAAATATTAGAAATGTTGAATATATTTCTTTGAAAATAGATGGAATACAATATAATTTGATTTATTAGAAAGACTGCAACAAATAACCCGGATCAGTATTTTTTAGGCTGGATTTTTCGCGGCTGTAAGAAAAATTAATATATTTCTTTATGTGTTATTGGAAAAAAAATAAAAATGCTTAGATTCTGAGTTATTGATTCCGGCTGAAAAGTCACTTCTAGGTAATCTAGAAAATACTGTGATCCATCTAGTAAATTTAATTAATAAAAATTTATTTCTATTTTGAGAATTCTTTTTGAAAAATAATTATTAAATAAATTAAAGTTTTTATTTTTTTTCAAAAATAGAAACAACTTTTTATTAATTAAATGTACTAGATGGATCACAATATTTTTTAGATTACCTAGAAGTGACTTTTCAACCGGGATCAATAACTCAAAATCTAAGCATTTTTATTTTTTTCCAATAACACATAAAAAAATATATTAATTTTTCTTACAGCCGCGAAAAATCTGGCCTGAAAAATAATGATCTGGGTTATTTGTTGCAGTCTTTCTAATAAATCAAATTATATTGTATTCCATCTATTTTCAAAGTAATATATTGAACATTTCTAATATTTTAATACAAAAAATAAAAAAAATTCGAAATTTCTGTTTAAAAAAAAACATAACTTTCCGGTTAGTGAATAACCGGTTTGTTGAGTTCGGTTATTGGATAACTGGACATTTATCTCAAATCCGGTTATTGGATAACCTGATTGAGTAGTTTTCGAAATTCAACACTGCTTCGGTTATTTTTTGTAATTTGATTTAATTTTTGGATACATATAAAAAAATCGGGCCCACAAGAGTATTTTATTAATTATTTTAGAAGAGGGGTATTTTGTTTGAAAATTTTTTAAAAGTAGATCAATTTATAAAATTTCCCAAGTTAGTGTGTATTTATTAATTAATTTCCACCTTGTCAGTGTCACCCACCGTTTCGTTCAGATAGATGATTTACCTTAAATCCACTGTTCATATATATATGCTACCTATCCTACTTAGAGGTGTCAATGAGTACGATACAGGTAGGGTAGAACCATTTTCATACACATATCCACTAAGAATTAACCTTATCCATACTCTACTCATATCCATTAAGAATTTGTCTTATCTTATCCTACCCATAACTGTTAAAATTAGCGGGTAACGAAACGGTAGTAAGCGAATAACGAATAATATAAATATAATAATTTTATTATATTTACAAATAAACTATCAAAACTTATCATGTCATACATATGCAATGACAATTATTAATGTAAAATATAAATATAAATGTGCAATTAATTCTAAGTAATAGTTTTTTATTAAGCAAAAAAAAATTAAAATCACAAATATCTCTTCTAACAAATTCAATTCCTTAACTAAATAATAAAAATTCAAATAAAAAGGTAAAATATTTAGCATAATGTTCTTCTTATGATATAATTTATTTTATATAATTACTCGTCACCCAACGGGTACGAAATAACCTTTACCCGTACTCACATTCATTTATGTAACGAAATTTTTTTTTTATACATACTCATACCCAATAAATAGAAAAAAAAAAATCTTATCCATATATGTCTTATTGAATATGATACAAGTAGGATAAATGTGTGTGATTGACACCCCTAATCCTATTCATACGATAAAAAGATATGGTGGATTTTGCCTTCCTAAAAAAACTTGACTTCAATTCTCATTTCAAATGAAAGCTTTTGTCTTCTTATAAATTAAAAAAAAAATCCAAAAGTACGTTCACCTCCGTATATTAAGCATAATTAGTACTTATTGGTTAACAAATAATTAGAGTAGAACTAGAGTGTTCTTAAGTAAAAAATTCATCTTTTCATTTCTTGTTGCTTAATTTCAAAACTTATCAAAAAAATTTCAAAATAACTAATTTAAACAGTTGAAATCAATGTACTTCATATGTAATGCTTTGCATGTAAAATTTATAATTTTTTTAATTATTTTTAGTAGAAAGTCTAAGTAGTCCAAAAAAAATTATAAGTTAATTTTTGTAATATATTTATATTTCATTACTTTTCGATTAATTGACTTTACACACAATTAATTTATAAATTTATAATTTTTGTATGTAAATGCATCATTCGTAAAGTATATCGGTTTCAACAATTTAAAATCGTTGTTGAAAATCAATCTAATAAATTCTAGAGTTAAATTTATTAAGCAATTTTATGAACTTAAAAACATTTCAGTTCTGCTCATAATAATTACGTAATTTTATTCAACAGATAATAAACAGTAAAAAAAATAATGGATTGCTAGTTTTGGCCGACAACTTGTGATAACTTTGCATGAAACTTTTTCTTTTTTTCCCAATGGTATAATAGATAGGTTTCCTTAAAATTTGGGAAGTCGGTCTTCCATTAGAAACTGACCACATGGCACATGCACAGTCAGCAGATGAGACAGCTTGACAAAGTAAAAGTAAAAGTAAAAGAAAAACAAGAGTAATACGTTTCTTTCAATTAAATTTAATTGCGGTGTGTTTGAGATGTTTTCTTTTCATCCTTTAATTTAATTTTCCTTGGTTGCTTTCAACTTGAGGTCAAAAGGCGTAGATCTGAATGTGACGATAACAATTGAATTGAATTAATACATCTGATCTGGTCTGATCTGACGTTTGAAAGTCCCACAATAAACAGTCCCATAATAATTAGGTCGGTACTTGGTCTTTGTTAGATTTTGCGTTGTTTTCCCGGAAGTAGGCGACCATTTTTATTAATATCCCTAAAAAAATAATTTTTTTTTAAAATGTCCATGTTTCTAATTTTTTTTAAATATGTCCTGACCGCCTGGGCTTAGGGCAGTCCAAATATTACGTGAGGCGCCACAGGGGCGGGTGGCCCATAACACAAGTGAGGCGCCACAGGGACTGGCGCCCCATACGCCTTATGAAGCGCCCCAGGGACGGGCGCCCACTGCCCAGGTTTTAACCCATGAGCCCTTTCTTCCCCACCCTCTCTGCCTTCATCCAACACCGAAAATCTCGAAAAAAAAGAGAAAAAAAGAAGAAGGAAGCCCTGCCGGTTGACCCCTTGCTGCCTCGCGCCTCGATTAGCTTCTCTCTCGATCGAACAAGTGAGTTATCTTTTTTTGATTCGATTAGGGTTTAGGGTTTGGGTTAAATGTGATTAAATGGTGTAATGTGATTCGGTTTGGTTCGATTCGATGTTTAGGATTAAATGCGAGTAATTAGTTGTATTGATTGAATTGGTCGAATTGGTTCGATTTGATGCTTGAATTAGATGGTTGAATTACTTGATTGCTTGAATTGGATGCTTGAATTGCTTGAATTTAGGATTATGATTTATGGTAAAATTGCTTGAATGTCATATGGTTCAATTTAGGGTTTATAGTTGTGAATTGTGAATTTTTTTTTTAAATTTAGGGTTTATGTTTGTGAATTGTGAATTGTGAATTACCTAAAAATTTAGGGTTTACGGTTCAATTTAGGGTTAGAATTTATGGTTTAAATGGTAGAACTGTTTAAGAATTTAGTTTTTGGGTTTATGATTGAAAAATATGCATATTTAGTTTTTGAAAACTATTTTTGTGATAGTTCATGAAAAACATGTATATATCAATACAAAAGATTTGAAGTAAAACTGATTATTTTGAAGTATATTTTTTATTGTAAGTAAATTGCATGTATATCTCCTTTTTTTTTAATTTTAAAATTTAGGTCTGCAAATATTTTGTGCGGTTTAAAATTTCAAAGAATTGCATATATATCAAAATTGTGGACCATGCAAAAACAATGATTTTCAATAAATCTAAGAAAACTAAACCCAAAATAGTTGCATGTAAATGAATTGCATGGATATGAAATCAATAAATCTAAAAAAATAAACCCAGAATTGTAAGTAAATTGCATTTATATGTATTTTTTTATTTAAAAATTAATTTTGTTTTTTGTAAAGTTTATTTGTTTTCTTGAGAAATGCATATATATGCAAAATTAATTTTGTAAACAAATTGCATATACACCCAAAAAGTAAACCCAGAATTGTATATGCATTTTTTTTTTTGTAAAGTTTATTTATTTTCAACAAAATTAATTTTTGTAAACACAAAAAATGCATATAGATGCAATTTACTGACAATTGTGGGTTTACTTTTTTAGATTTATTGAAAATAATATACATGCAATTTATTTACATGCAATTATTTTGGGTTTATATGTTGGGTTTCAGATACCACTTTTGGGGTTTCGTGGTAACCAAAATCCGTTTAGGCTTAAGGTGCGGAATGACCGTAGAACAAAAATTTCTACGGCCAACTTAAGCTCAGGATTAAACGGGGTAAGTCAGGAAACTTTCCAAGGCAGTCCACCTTCAGTATTCCTTTGGCATCAAAACCCAATTTAATCCTTTTACAGATCTACTCCATGATTGATTTCTAAAACTTTAATCTACTTACCAATTAAATAAATTAATATAACATATTTATACCTTGTTTCCAAATCACAGTTGGAATGCAGATCGAGCGTGTAGAGCTACATCACGGAAGGAATCGACTCGTCTCGGAGCATCAGACGTCTGATGCCTCTATCGGTTATCCACTAGGACTAACCAGAGAGTGATTTATTTCTTCTGCCAGAAATACCGTAAACAGCAGAATTCTGCAAAAACACTATTCACAGGGAAAAGACAAAAATCCGTAAACACGAATTTTCGGTTCCTCAGTTTCATCAAATGAGCAAAACTGACATACTGCAAAATTCGGTAAAATACTATTCATCGATCCCGTAAATATACTCCACAACAACCCGTAAGATTATACGTCAACTACGTATAACTTTCTTTTCTCAATCGAAACACTATTTGGTAGAGAAACCAAAAAAGAGCGAAAATACCGATTCGATTCTGCATGAAACGATACAAGTGAATTAGTGATTTTTCTCTCTACATGCACCCCTCTATTTATAGGCTTTTGAGGAGGTTCACAAAAGACCAAAATACCCCTCGACATATGCCTATTTACAAGATATGTCATTGAATGGATAAGGATGACATGTCATGTGGATAAGATCGATGACGTGTCATCTGGATAGGATCGATGACGTGTCATGCAGATAGTGACGAATCTGAAAAGACCTGAATGCCCTCGGCTCGAACACAAATAATGTTCATATAATCAATCACAATAAGATTCTCCGATTAACTCCTATATGGTGTGACCCAATAGGATATGTGTTATGTTGGTAAATAGAGTTAAAACTGTTTTAACTTCTATAATCATGGGTGGTGTCTGGCAACACATCATGACCATCCAATTACACAGATGATGCTGTACAGTACAATATCACGATCCAGTAAACAATTTACTTGTGTCTGTTCTTCTGTTTCATAGCTATCAGATTAGTTTCGAGGTAGATGTGTGTCATCCTTGTAAACTTAATCTTTTCTTGATCTTGAGTAGATTACCAAATATGATTACTCTTGTAATCATACCGCGCGCTGATAATCTTACTCTATCAAGGGGCCCAGTGATGCTATAGCTCGTATAAAATACGAGGGACAAATAGTATTCTTGGTAGACTATCACTTCCTCAGTCAAGCTGTACATATGGGAATGCTACCATTATGATTGCTTTTTACGGACAGCGGTGGATAACAATCACACATTCATATTTCTCAGTGGGAACGATAAATACCTCATACTGTAGAACGTGACACTGAATGAAAACATAAATGACACGAACACAATTCTATTTAATGTTTCATTCGGGGTCTGTCAAATACCATGTTCCTAGAACATGTTTCATTCATATTTCTCAGTTGTCGAAAGACACTGAGTCTTGCTAAGCTGTGTACTATGATTCATTGGCAAGAATCCTCTCTTAGAATCCTGCATGCTGAACCGATTCAGCACTTTGTCAATGTATGTGCTTTGACTTAATCCTATAAGTCTCTTTGATCTATCTCGGTAGATCTTTATGCCTAGTATATAGACATCCTCGCCCAAGTCCTTCATTGAGAAAACTTTTCTTTCATGAATACTTGGCTAATTGTAATAGAGGAATATCGTTTCCTATTAGGAGTATGTCATCTACATTTAAGATTAAGAAAGGCGATGGCACTCTCACTAGTTTTTCTGTACACATAAGATTCTTCTTCGCATTTGACGAAGTCAAGCTTTTTGACTTCTTCTCCAAATCGAAGATTCCAACTCCGTGATGCATGCTTCAATCCATAAATGGATTCAAGAAGCTTGCATACCTTCCCAGCATTCTCTGGATCTTCAAAACCCGTAGGTTGTGTCATGTACACATCCTCTTCTTAAATTTCTATTTAAGAAGGCAGTTTTGACATCCATTTGCCATATTTCATCATCATGAAATGCGACAATTGCTAGGAGTATCTGAATTGACTTAAACATAGCCACGAGTGAAAAAGTTTCATCAATTACCAGAATTTGTTTGAAACATTTTCGCTACTAGCCGTGCTTTGTAAATAGTCATATTGTCATCCATGTCTGTTTTCCTTTTGAAAACCCACTTGTTAGCTACGGGTTTCACCCCATCAAGTGGTACAACTAGGTTCCAGAGTGTGATGTCATACATGGACTGTATTTCGGATCTCATGGCCTCTAGCCATTTATCAGAGTCAAGCCTATCCATTGCTTCCGTATAGGTCAGAGGATCTTCAATGTCAAAAACTGAGACCCCATGCAGTCCTATGTATCTCTCGGGTGCATAGACTATCTTTGCTGACCTACGTAGCACTTGTTCTTCTGGCTGTCGAACTTCATCCACAATAGTGTGCAGATTTAGTTCTTCTTCAACTTGCGTTGAAGCACTTAAGCTCGAGACTAGAACCTCTTCCACAGCTACTTGTGGATTTGGTTCTTCCAGATGCTCATCAGCCGAAGTATCAAGTGGTGGGTATATCTGATCTAGTTCAGATATATTATTGTGTGATGTATCTTGAATTTCTTCAAGTATTACGTTACTCCCACTACTTCCTTTTGCAAGAAACTCGTTCTTCAAAAGTATACCATGACGAGCAACAACTAATTTGTTCTCGGACTGGTAATAGAAGTAATATCCTTTCATTTCCTTAGGATACCCTACGAAAAAGCACTTGTCAGATTTGGGACCAAGTTTGTCAGACGTCAGGCGTTTGATAAATACTTCGCAACCCCATTTTTAAGATAAGACATATTTGGGATTTCCCAAACCATAACTTGTATGGAGTCTTTTCAACTGACTTGGATGGAACCATATTTATTGTTAGTGCGACAGTATCTAGTGCGTGTCCCCAAAATGATTTTAGAAGGGTGGCGTTACTCATCATGGAACGAATCATGTCCAGCATGGTTTGGTTCCTTTTCTTGGCAACACCGTAACATTCCAGTGTCCCTAGAGGTGTGAGTTGTGAGACTATCTCATATTCCTTTAAGTACGTTTTTGAAAACCGTAACTCAAGTATTCGCCTCCACGGTCCTACCGTAATGTCTTAATACTTTTGTTCAGTTGATTTTCTACTTTAGTCTTAGATTCTTTGAACTCGTCAAAGGATTCAGACTTATGTCTCATGTAAGTCAATACTTTAATGAAACGTTTTGAGTCTTTTGTTATTGATGTTAAACACGGGGTTTTCTATTTCTAGCATATAAAGATCATTTAACAAGTAAGATGATCCATAATATGTCTCATTTTTATAAATAGAACATCTATTGTCCTTTATAACAAACGAGAAACTATTCATCTCTAAACACGAGATTGATATGATATTTCTAGAAATGGTAGAAACAAAATAGACATTTTCTAGTTCCATAATAAACCCGCTAGGCAAGTACAATTATATCCTACTGACTGTAACGGCTGCAACTTGTGCTGCGTTTCCAACTCAGAGTTGTACTTCCTTATTGCGTAACTTCCTCGTAGTGCGTGTATATTCGTGCAAAGATGAGCACATGATCCAGTATCCAGTACCAATCATTAAAAGAGGTTGCAACATTAATTTCAATAACATAAATACTTGAGACTGGGACTTTTGAGACATTCTCAAACTTCATATCTCCAAGATACTCCGGGCAGTTTCTCTTCCAGTGACCTTTGCTATTGCTAAAATAGCAGTCAGAGTTAGCAGAAACATTTATCTTGGGAGAGTTAGCAGTGACCATCCAATTACACTAATGATGCTGTACAGTACAATATCACGATCCAGTAAACAATTTACTTGTGTCTGTTCTTCTGTTTCGTAGCTATCATATTAGTTTTCAAGGTAGATGTGTGTCATCCTTGTAATCTTAATCTTTTCTTGATCTTGAGCAGATTATCAAATATGATTACTCTTGTAATCATACCGCGCGCTGATAATCTTACTATATCAAGGGCCCAGTGATGCTATAGCTCGTATAAAATACGAGGGACAAATAGTATTCTTGGTAGACTATCACTTCTTCAGTTAAGCTATACATATGGGAATGCTACCGTTATGAATGTTTTTTATGGACAGCGGTGGATAACAATCACACATTCCTATTTCTCAGTGGCAACGATAAATACCTCATACTGTAGAACGTGACACTGAATTAAAACATAAATGACACGAACACAATTCTATTTAATGTTCAATTGAGGTTTGTCAAATACCATGTTCCTAGAACATGTATCTATGTGATTAAAATGACATCTCGTGTCAGGTGGTTTATAAAACTTAACCATCTTTTAATCCACATACTAACCTTATAGCGGCAATTAGTGTTCCTGCTAATTACCTTGGTCAGTGACCTTTTAAGATTAAGAGTATATATCATCTATATTATGGAGTTTCACAATTTCAGTCATGAACTCGAAATGATCCATAAATGCAATAATACTCAAGGCAACAAAATGATATTAATCATCTAATTCATGAACAAAGCTTTATGATAAATTATCGTATTATTGACTTCTAGATTATTACAAACTAACATTATATACATGCAATTCATGTATATGATTTTCAATAAATAAAAAAAAAGTAAATTCATAATTGTAAGTAAATTGCATGTATATGCATTTTTTTTGTTTCAAAATTAATTTTGTTTTTTTTAAAGTATATTTGTTTACGAAAAAAAATGCATATACATGCAAAATTAATTTTGTAAACAAATTGAATATACACCCCAAAAGTAAATCCAGAATTGTATATGCATTTTTTTTTTTGTAAAGTTTATTTATTTTCAATAAAATTAATTTTTGTAAACAAAAAAATGCATATACATGCAATTTACTTACAATTGTAGGTTTACTTTTTTTAGATTTATTCAAAATCCTATACATGCAATTATTTTGGGATTATATACATGCAATTCTTATTAAAAAATTATATAAATTGTATGTTTTGATTAATATTTTTTGGCAAATGTAGTATGCCTAGAGTTAGACGGTGGGGTGTATGAGCTGAGGCTGCAGCGGGTGTAGATGCTGTGGATCCGAGTGGAGTGGGTACGTCCTCGGTGGATCCGACTGGAGAGGGCACGTCGTCGTATGATGATACGACTGGAGCGGATCCGTCGTCTCAGGCCGATTTTCCAGATAGTGTGCATGATCCTGACACATTTAGTCCTCTCCTATGGACCCATCATGTTAAGCACCGCGTCTCATTGGCATCTCTTGAGTTACGTGATTTTTATACTTAAAAAAATGATATTCTATTGAGTTACTAAAAAATGGCATGATTTGAGTCTAACAAATTAATAATAATTACAGGATGATGTGATGCTTATGGTGAGGCACCGCAGGTCTAAGATTCTGTTCGTTCCCCATAAAGAATTGCAGCGATACATCTTGAAGCTCGAGTTGTACCAGCTTTCCACCATGCCACAAAGTAAGATCGATGTGTCTCTCATGCATGGTCTAGCGGAGAGATGGCGACCTGAGACTCATACATTTCATCTCCCAGTCGGGGAGATGACAGTCACCCTTGGTGATGTGAGCGCCTTATGGGGTTTACGTATCGATGGCGACCCCATAGGTGACATCTCAGACCATCCAGAGCTGCAGAGGATGATACCGGAGTTGTCAGTGTTAGTTTGTAATAATCTAGAAGTCAATAATACGATAAATTATCATAAAGCTTTGTTCATGAATTGAATGTTTATTTATATATCATTTTGTTGCCTTGAGTATTATTGAATTTATGGATCATTTCGAGTTCATGACTGAAATTGTGAAAGTCCATAATATAGATGATATATACTCTTAAAAAGTCACTGACCAAGGTATTTAGCAGGAACACTAATTACTGGGATAAGATTAGTATATGGATTAAAAGATAGTTGAGTTTTATAAACCACCTGACACGAGATGTCATTTTAATCACATAGATACATGTTCTAAGAACATGGTATTTGACAGACCCCGAATGAAACATTAAATAGAATTCTGTTAGTGTCATTTATGTTTTCATTTAGTGTCACGTTCTATAGTATGAGGTATTTATCGTTCCCACTGAGAAATATGTATGTGTGATTGTTATCCACCGCTGTCCGTAAAAAGCAGTCATAACAGTAGCATTCTCGTATGTATAGCTTAGCTGAGGAAGTGATAGTCTACCAAAAGTACTATTTGTCCCTCGTATTATATACGAGCTATAGCATCACTGGGCCCCTTGATAGAGTAAGATTATCTGCTAGTTGTATAATTACAAGAGTAATTATATTTGATAATCTGCTCAAGATCAAGAAAAGATTCAGTTAGCAAGGATGACACACATCTACCTTGAAACTAATCTGATAGCTATGAGACAGAAGAACAGACACAAGTAAATTGTTTACTGGATCGTGATATTGTACAATACAGCATCATCTGTGTAATTGGATGGTCATGATGTGTTACCAGACGCCACCCATGATTATAGAAGTTAAAACAGTTTTAACTCTATTAACCAACATAACACAGATCCTATTGGGTCACACCATATAGGAGTTAATCGGAGAATCTTATTGTGATTGATTATAAATTGGTTATAATCAATGGAGCTGTCCTCACCCACTTATACAGAGACCTGTGTCATGCTTGTCTGGTAGGTCTGTATCAATATACGTTGTTATTGAAGGTTGGATAAGAAGCACCCAGTTTTTATTTTAAGTTTAATTTTCAGGTCAAGAATAAATAGCTTTTTGGACCACTTCTTTTGCTCCAGCATTGGTCGTGGTCACATCTGTCCATAAATCGGCCAGTTATACCATTGCCACATCCCCGGTGGGGAGGTCCTGACCCAGACAGATTTCCCGCGTACGCCGCTATATGGGGCAGTCATCACAATCATGAAGAGAAGGGAAGGGGGATTTCTTATGTCTGGGGTTAGCTCCAGATGCTCCGAGATGCGAATATCGATTGGTTTCCGTATCGTCCATAGTATCAGCGTGGATGGCTGAGTCCGCTGACATTAGAGCAGACACAGTAATGGTATTATCGAGGACCGATCGTCTATTTCTGGATAGTTGAGTATCACTATCCCGATCGGGTATCTTGACAGTTTGGCTTGGATGCTTTCATCCCGGAGCACCCGCTGATGGGCAAGGATGCTACCGACAAGTTCCACAAGTAAGTACTGCCTACTTAATTTCATTATCACTTTAATATATCCACTGTTTCTCTCATAGTTAATTAATTGCACTTGCAGAACAGCGCACACTAAGTCGAAAGTCGACTGGAGCCAGCATTTCGTCGTGTAGTACAACTGGGCTCAACATCCAGAGCAGCACTTATGGAGCCCGCCATCTATTGATTCGTTGGGTGCTGGTCCCAGGGATCTGAGATATGCCGTATGGTACTAGAGATGGGGCATGCCGTCAGTCTACCTGATGGATTCATCTAGCAATTTTATGCCTTGGGGTCTGATCAATGCTCACGCGGTAAGTACAATAGAAACATACTTTAATTTAAAATTACAAATTTTAGTTACTTACCATTGGCATAATCATGTTGTGTGCAGTTGTTGGCCGCTACGAGAGGAGTTAGACACAGCTTGGTGTGCATGGCGAGGGATGCTTGGCAATATATAGGATGCCAGATGCTCCAGCACAGTGCACCAATCGTAGAGATTGGCGGTTTAGAAGGCTGCCTCGTTGACATGCTGCGCGATGCTGGGGAGAACATCAATTAGCGGGAGATAAAGTCTGCACTGCAAAATCCAAGCTACCAACCAGATGCCATCTATAGTCACGATATGTCGCCACCTCCTGCTAGTAATTACATTTCAAAATTAAAAGTACGACACACAATATTCAATTTTTCGCTGAATTGTTTGTTCTAAATCGGTTAACTTGCAATTAAGCAGCTGATGACTCTTGTTGGGCGTTCCACGACTGGGTGTTGCATACCCGAGGATGGGATGCTTATAAAAATAAATACGGAGTTCCAGTAGAGGTTGGCACTGTTAGTTGCCAATTATACCATTATTTGTTGCAGAGTTCTTTGTATATAAATAAAACTAACATTATTTGTATTTAGGATGGAGCACCTCGTAGGAATGCCGATCCCAGATTTAGCGTGGATGAGTTGGCCTCATTCAACACAGATGCAGAGGTGTACGGCTCCCACAGACCACGATATGGGGTGGAGATGGCACACGACTTTGAGGCTGGTGGGAGCTCGTCTCAGACTGCAGATAGCTTTGTCTCTGCATTATTCGGCGCATCGGCTCCTTCCACATATCCTCCGACATGGGAGCAAGATCCATGGGAGCTGCGTACACAGCCCGCCAATGCAGCAGCTGCTGAATTTGATCCATGGGCAGCCAGTACAGGTACGCAGCACATGTATACGGGGGACAAGGACGAGGATATGGGACCCTTTGAGGAGGATATGGGACCCGATGAGGAGGATTTGGGAGAGGAGGCTTTACGAGATGTGAGTCCGCAGAGGCGCGTGCAGCCGCTCAGGCATGGCGAGGACATAGCGGCTCTTAGGTTGTCTCTATCTGGAAGGAGACGAAGATGATGATTGTAGAGATTTTGTTTATTGTGATATACATCTAACTGTAGTATTTTGACTATGGGACTGCTGTATTATACGTTTCTGATTATATTGGCGCACCTTATGTTCACATTATGTTTTTTTTTTATTTTATATTCATGTTGGTATTATGTTTGTTTGCACTTTACATTTTTTTTATTACAACACAGTTTAATAATACACATTCCGACTTCAATAATACAATTAAAGTTCAACAATACAATCAAAAGCGTAACAATACACTTCAAGTAATTACATTGAAACTAAGAAATTATATTGAAACCGTAATTTTTCTTTGCGACCCACACTCCTAGCATACCGCTTATGATAGGGGCAGTTTGCTTGGGTCCTGACCGCCTGGGCCACGGGCGGTCCACTAGAGATGCCTATTTATTCATTTTTCTCTCTCTCTTCTCACTCCAACATCAGTCTACCTCTCACTTCAAAGGCAGAGAGAAGGGAGAGAGAACTGAAGGCGATTTCGAGCGATTTTCTGGGCAACTACAG
This sequence comes from Carex pumila, assembly GCA_033356055.1. Classification (NCBI taxonomy): domain Eukaryota; kingdom Viridiplantae; phylum Streptophyta; class Magnoliopsida; order Poales; family Cyperaceae; genus Carex; species Carex pumila. The sequence continues at coordinate 147,192 of JARJHM010000368.1, forward strand.
CTACAGGTATTTGAAATTTTTTTTAATTATTTTTTCTAAAAATTAAATATTTTGTAATTATTTTCTAATTAGCCGTTGATTACTATACATTTAGTCTTTAATTACGCACATAATTAGCTTTCCTAATCAATTGCTGTCATTTGAAACCCTAGTTATAATGGCACCCAAAGTTGGAAAAAATAGAGAAAGAACTGAAACCGAACGCGGAGCAAAAAGAGTACTTATTAATAATTTTTGAACGGCTAAAGCATACGCAGTGAGGAATGTGGAGATAATGTTTTCACTCAAAAATAATGAAGAATTTTTTAGCACTCTTGATCCATCAATTAGAAAAATGCTGATAGAGGGCTGGGTGGATAGGGTCTCTCCACCTGGATGGGGACAGTGCTGCTTATGTGAGCTGAAGGGAGATATGGTGGATATGTTCTTCTGTTATAAATGTGGCGAAGTTGTTCATCCCAATTGCATGGACTCGCATGCCGATCTGCTGAATGACGCTCGTCTCATTACGTGGGAGTGTCCTGCGTGCGTCCGTCGGGCTGAGGAAAAGAATGGAGCAAGCTCCTTAGCTCGTAAGGCTTAGCCCCCAATTGTATGTTGTTGTAGTATTTAGCTTATGCGAATTGATTTATTTGGTTTGAACTATGTTATGAAATTTCATTGCGCTTTTGATTGTACTGTTGAACTTTTTCTTGTTGAACTATGTTAAACTATTTTTAGAACTATATATGTATATGTGTATGTATATGTGTATGTATATGTGTATGTGTATATGTGTATATGTGCATATTATACATATGGTTCACCAAAAAAATAAAAATAAAAAGAATCAAAGTTATAAAAATTTATGACATCACTCCGTAAATATATCAAATATTTTATTTTTTGGCATACACATACACATATACATAATATTTTATTTTTTGATATACACATATACATAAACTCTAAACCCTAAATTTTTTTTCACAAAATTATTCAAATATTCAAATCAAAATACTAAGATTTCTCTCTTAAAAAAAAGAAAAAAAAAGAAGAAACACATGAGGCGCCATATGGGGCGCCCCATGGGGAATTTTGGGCCGCCCTGGGCCCAGGCGGTCAGGGCATGTTTAAAAAAAAATTGGGGGCAGGGGCAATTTTTAAATTTTTTTTTTTTTAGAGATATTAATAAAAATGGCCGGGAAGTAGGTGTTCTTTAGACTTAAGCTATTTGGTCGTCACTTTTATTTTATAATTAGCATATTAGCTTCAAATTATGAATTCAAATCGTTCAAACTAATATACTTTACAAGTAAATTTACATACAAAGTTTTTCAAATTTCAAATTTAGTTTAGAATAACACCAAATCATAAAAAAAATGTAATAAAATTAATTTATAAACCTTTTAATTTTGACCGCTTTACTTTATATTAAAATAATTTAAAATTTTGCATACAAATTCATCACTGTGTAGTATATATGGGTTTTCAAACTTTCAACAGTTTGAATTTGTCGTTTGAAATCATTAAAATAGATATTGGAGTTAACTTATCAAACACTTTGATCAATGACCTTAAGATTTAAGAAAACTAGTTATACTCTGTGATAGATTGCCACAAAACTTATCAGACACTTTCAACATTTTGAATTTGTCGTCTTCAAAATGTTTGCATAAAATTTTGGACTAGCTTATAAGTTTAGTATAAAGGACACAAGTATTAGAAATTTATTTTAAAACTCAAAATTTACATAAATAAATATTAATTTTATATTAATGTTTTTTAAAGTTTATGAATTATAGAGCTTAATTTCTTTGATGCATTGATACACAATTAAATAACATTCATTCTTTTAATTGCTATTAATAAAAATAAACGGTAATAGCTATTTTTTTGGTCCACATAATTTATTGACATAAATAGCAATTAATATTTAATCTATATTAATCCGTTGATGCTATCCATTATATATTTTTATATAGTAACGGTAGGAGAATGAATATAAATTTAATTGTCACGGATGAATAAATTTGCTTATAAGTAGTACATGATTTTTGAAAAGAAGATTATTCCATCATCCAATAATCTATCTAACAATTCACATACTCTCTTGTACTTTCTCTTAGCTCTATAATTCATAAATTCAATTTCTGTTCTCCCACCAATAAATATTTTCTTTATAAAAAACATATTATCCTGCTATCATTGTTGAAAGAAGTTACATCAACCTCTACCACGGTTGTGCCCGTAGGTAGAGGAATACCGACGTAACTTGGGGCAAGCTTAACTGATTATTCCTGCGCTTAGGATGAGAAGTTGCCTTATATCTGTATTTTGCAGCTCCGGGTAATAAAGTTTTAATTATATTCTTGATTATATTTTTTAATATAATTGTTATTTATTTAGTGATGAAAATTCAAATTTAAAACTAGTTGGTTAGTTAATATTTTTCCAACAATCTAAGGCAATAACCCATAATCTGAATTTGATCAAATTAAAATTCTAATTAGTTTATAATTTGTAGAATTAATAAGTCTATCCGAAGAAAAACAAAATTAATAAAGAGCAAAATAATATCATAATAAACTTACAGTTACGGAAATTAAATTGTAGGCATGATTCTATAATTTGTATTATTTTGATATTCTTAAGTTAACAATTGGAGGAATTAAGTTAAACTGGTGCAGCGAAATAGTTTTGTCAATGTTTATGTTTTTATTGTTAATTTGATAGTTGAAAATGCCATAATTAATTATTCACTGGATCCATTTTATTTAGTCCGTGATGATACTTCATAATCACATTCCGTGTCATGAATTCTTATTAATCATCAATTACATTGTAGATTATTTCTTAATTTGCTAAGTATTTGATCTTGTATAATTTGTGAAATTTAATTTTGTAATTTCACTAAGTTATAAATATTATATCATTAATTATTTTTGGATCAGTTTCCTCGAACCTCAGATATAAAAAATCAATTAATTATTTAATATTGGTCCGTTGAAAGGAAAAAAAAAATTCATAATAAAGAACAATAACAACAGTTGGGTAGTGTGTTAATTGTTGTAGTTAATAAGAATATATATATTAAATTTTAATTGATCATTTCTACAAGTTTTACTAGATGGTTGTTTCTCCACTACATTGGATTTATATATTGAACTGTAGATTAATGTTTAACAAACTTCAGAATGATCTGAATATATTTTATTTAGAAGTTACACATTTATTTTAAACTTCATCAATTTATCTCATTTAATAATAATAAAAAGTTTATGTTATTGTATGAAAAATAAATTTAGTGATCAAGTTTGATTTATGTATAATTTAGATAATATCGATTCTTTAAATAATTATTCACCAAACAATTATATATATATATAGGGCACAACTAAATTGCTGCCGGTAGCATTTCAGTCGGAGGTGCTGCCGGGACTTTTTTTTTATTTTCTAATGTCCAAACAACAAATCTAAACCGTTAGATGTTTAATCTATATTATAATATACTTGAGACCAAATTTTACATTTTTTGAAATTTTTTTTACTATTTATTAAGCTGGTTTGAAAACCGCTGATTTCAATGCTGCAGAAATTTACTGAAATCAACGGTTTTCAAACCAACTTAATAAATAGTAAAAAAATTTTAAAGAATGTAAAATTTGGTATCCAAGTAGATTATAGTATAGATTAAACATCTAACAGTTTAGATTTGTTGTTTGGACATCAGAAAATAAAAAAAGCCGCGGCAGCACCTCCGGCTGAAATGCTGCCGGCAGCAATTTAGCCATGCCCTATATATATATATATATCAAATTTCTTAATAAATATTTGAAGTCTAATTTAGTTACTCTAAAATCAAGTAATTAGATTTACAAATTATTTTTCTAAAAAAGAAGAATAAATTATTTAGTAATGGACATCTTTGTCATAAAAAAAATTAGGGCAATAAAAAAAAACCCTCCAAGTTCATCGGTGAAAAACGTATTATTATATAAAATAACAAAAATAAATAGAGAAATATTAATTTTGACTTATGCTTCATCATTGCTCTTGTATTTTATAACCGATTAATATAATAATTATTATAAATAGAAAACTGAAAAGTTTTAATTAATGCTCTTATAATTGCCTTTGTAATTAATTTCATTAACCACCTTGATTACCTATTTAAATGACTAGGGAAATCAAAAGCAACTATGAGCGTTTGTTTCTTAAATTAACACATGAAATTAGTGTTAGTTTCATATAATTAAAAAAATAATAATAGAGGAATCAACAAGTGGTACAACCCATCCAATCAATATTAATATTGATAATTTCCCTCATCTACTGTCTTCCATATAATTAGGTAAAATATTATATTTAATATTGCGGAGGTTGTGACTTGAGAAGTCATTTTAAGAGTATATATACTATATATGAATATATAATTAATAACATTATTTAAACAAAATTACAATGGGATAATGGAATTTATATAACTGGCTCTTCGAATTCAATTTTTAAACACCATAATTACATCTTTAATGTTCTTAATTATCTTTAATTATCTGGAAAATTGAATGAATAATATAAGCATCAATAAATATTCATGCACACTTAAATGTAGTAATAGTATGTATTCTCAAACTTTACCCGAACTAAACTATTTCTTTATTAAAAATATATATATAAGAAATAATATGGTTATTAAAATTTATCAGTGAAGCAATTGAGTCACTGTATTTGTTCAATATATATATTTTATTTTTAGATTACATTAAAGTAATTGACATTCAAAATAAAACAAATAAAAACTCCAACATACAATTCTCGGATCTGATTAACATTGTAGGATTCCAATTTTAGATATAATAATAAATCAAAATATTTAATATTTTATTATCATATGAGATAATTAAATATATATAATTATAGTCTAAAAGATTACTAAAGTAAAATTGAAAATATTTAATACTTCCTACAATAAAGAAGAAAGACAAATGTGGGGGTATATTAAAGAATAATAATAACTAAAATAATTGTGATAAATTTTATTGATTGAGGTTCATTTTAATCAATTAATCATGATGACTATGATTCATAATGTTATGCTAGGAAATAATTAAATAAGATTTCAATCTTATTATTTGATATATATCAGAAAATATGAGGGTTCGAATGTTTATTAAAATATTTATAAACCTACCCTATATCATATATGGCATGAAATTATAAATGCATTAATTAACTTTTAATTGCACAATGTTTATTGTGAGTTATATAAAATGATATAATTATTATGTTATATATAGTAAATTGTGGGAATGAAAATATTATAGAAATATTAAGTTAACCCTACAATATGTATGGCATAAATATTGAATATATGTCTTTCATTTTAATTTTATGAGGAATTATAATAAGTATAATAAGAAAAACGAAATGTGGGGGTGCCAAATAAAATGTACCCATTTAGTTGATCATGATAACTTCTATATATACTTGATTATAATTATGACTAATATGTATCAAACGAGATTACATTATAGTTTTCTTGTATGTTGCAAAAAATACGAGAATTTAAATATATCATGACATGAGGTGATAAAAATTCATTGAGATATACTATGCTTAATATATCATGATGCTTTAAATTATGTTGATTGTATTAAAATGCATGATTTTGACATTCTAAGTACTATTGTTATTAGCTCATATATTTTATCCTAAAGTATGTGTGATTAATTTTATGTCACATGATGCTACAAAATTAATGATATATTTTTTGAAATCATTATTTCTGATTATAATTATTTGGAGATTATTATTTTGCAAGTTTTTTGATAAAAAAAAATCACTTGCATGCTCAAGCAATAAATTATAATTCATTGACATGAAAATGTTGATGATGAACTTTCGTTCCAAACCCATCCCTACGGTGATCAGTGCTTGTGTAGTGTAATAAGATGAGTATCCCAAGTTGACAATTCGCAAGATGTGACTCTACATACATTCCAAAGGGAAAACTTCTATATGAGAATGACTGTATATAAGAGGCCGTGGCTACTGAGTTTAGGCAACCAATAGTATATTCTTATGAAAAATCAAGTTAACATGCATGGCCTCAAACGCACAACCCGCAATATAGTTTTTTGTACTGTGTGTGTAATAATGTAAGTTCCAATAAAAGGAATCGTTGTTCAAGACCTGGTTCACTCCGATCTCGTAGGACTGAAATTATTGACACTAAGCGAAATATTTTGCCCAATGCACAGTATAAACAATGGTAGCAGAAATATTTATACATATATGTTTTAGTTTATTTTATTTTTATTTTTATTTTTAATTAAATTTTGAATTTTGTGGGGATTGTTATAAATTTATTTTAAAACTCAAAATTTACTTAAATAAATATTAATTTTTATATTAATGTTTTTTAAACTTTATGAATTATAGAGCTTAATTTCTTTGATGCATTAATACACAATTAGATGACATTCATTCTTTTAGTTGCTATTAATAAAAATAAACGGTAATAGCTAGGGGTGAAAACAGAGCGGATAATGCTGATATCATATCTGCATCTGTCGGTACGAATACGGATACGGATAGTAAACGGATATCAAAATTCAAAACTAAATCCGCCTTAAACAGATACGGATACAGAACGAATAGCAAATACGAATATAAAATGAATAATAGATATGTGAACTTCGAAGATACAAATATTAATTAAAACATTAAATATAAATATGAATGAACTTATAAGAGATGGAGATAATCTATTCATATAATATATAATTATATATATCAAATAAAAGAATGATAACAAAAGATGTTGTAGTCTAATGATTTAAAGCTTAGTCTAAAGGTCTTGAGATGAGAGTATATGGGTTCAAATTCCACCTATTGCAAATATTAATTCCTCTTTTATATGGATCCGGCCAAACTATTGGGTTTCGGATGATCTGAATATCCACTCCATTTAGGATTCTGTATCCGAATCCGGGTCTTCTATGGATATCCGATAATTATCCGAATCCAAATCTGAATTATCCAAATATGGAGCAGATATCCACTGGATAATTCGGCTCCGTTTTCGCCCCTAATAATAGCTATTCTTTTGGTCCACATAATTTATTAACATAAATAGCAATTAATATTTGATCTATATTAATCCGTTGATGCTATATCCGTTATATATTTTTATATAATAATGGTAGGAGAATGAATATAAATTTAATTGTCACGGATGCATAAATTTGCTTATAAAGTTTTAATTATATTCTTAATTATATTTGTTAATATAATTGTTATTTATTTAGTAATCAAAATTGAGATTTAAAACTAGTTGCATGGTTAGTTAATATTTTTCGAAAAACAAGTCTGTTATCATCTGTATATATATTTGATCATATTCTTATGAAGTGTAGCTAATTTTGTAACAAGATAATTAAACTATAATATATATATATACACATACACATATCTCCCTATCTTATTAAGGAGCTTAATGTCTAGATCCTGCAAGGGTTGTGATTAAAAGTTAAATTTTCGGAATTAATATCAGCCATTCAATTTTCAGATCAGATACAGCAGAATTTTCTAAATTTTACTCTTCAACACTTAAGACCCCACTGTTCGCGCCACATAAGATCCCTAAAAACCTAAAACAATTCCTGGCGCTCATCTCTTCACTCCGTCCGTCTCTGGCGTGCTCCGCTCTGGCGCTCCGTCTCTTCTCCGTCTCTTCTCCTTTATGTATTTTTGGTGCTCCGTCTCTCCTCTAAAAGATTATACAGCAAGATTCTATGTATTTTATGCTTGCTGGTACAAAAACATAGTTTTAGTTTGTTGACTTACAACTATGCATAGCACAGATTGGTCCATACTATGGATCAATTATTTCGTTGTACAGACCCAGAAAATAATGAAGAGGACATTCATATGAATATAATGAAAAAGGAATGTCTCTATTTGAAATTTTCTGTGATTTATAATCGATTTTAGAAGTTCATCTTTTGAAATTGGGACTGGTTCAGGAAAATTGCTACTAGCCTGAAATTTGTCAATTACAAAACCACCTGTTCATCATAGTCCCTGAGCCATAAAAATTCTGAAATTAATTAGGCATAAAGTTCAAGTATTGATGGTCATTTCCATATAAAGAACTCCAAATTTGGTCCAGCCAATTGCTCTCAGAAAAATCACAAATCAGACTGTCAGAATAGAGAACTGCTGGTTCCTGAAATTTGTCAGTTACAAAACCACCTGTTCATCATAGTCCCTGAGCCATAAAAATTCTGAAATTAATTAAACATAAAGTTCAAGTATTGATGGTCATTTCCATATAAAGAACTCCAAATTTAGTCCAGCCAATTGCTCTCAGAACAAATCACAAATCAGACTGTCAGAATAGAGAACTGCTGGTTCCTGAAATTTGTTAGTTACAAAACCACCTGTTCATCATAGTCACTGAGCCATAAAAATTCTGAAATTAATTAGGCATAAAGTTCAAGTATTGATGATCATTTCCATATAAAGAACTCCAAATTTAACCCAGCCAATTGCTCTCAGAAAAAATCACAAATCAGACTGTCAGAATAGAGAACTGCAGTTTACCAGCAAACACTCCTTCAAAAAACCTTTAATCATAGCATGTTATTCCTTTAGTGTGTATGAGGAACTTCATCTGAGCCGAAAGGTTTCATTTTCTTTGAAAAGAAGGAATTTGTCTTCAAACAACCTAAAAATGTTAATGCTTACTCCATAATTTAAGAAGACTCCAATTTTTCTAACCATCTTTTTAAATCTGTTTAGATAATTTTGATGATGGCGAATGCAGCTACAATGCATCATCATATGATAATGCTAATACATCTGACCCATTTGATTTTGTATATCAAGACCTGCCCTCCACACAAAGTTTACTCAAGGAACCAACCTACTGCATGTTTTGTGGGGCCAAAAAGTTCCAGTACGAAATCCCAACATTCTGTTGCATGAATGTGAAAACCCAACTAGCAAGCTCTGGTGTGCCTGATGAACTTTATTATTTGTTCACCACTAATGACAAGATTGGTGTTGAGTTTAGACATCACATAAGGTCCTACAATACCCATTTCTCATTCACATCATTTGGAGTAAAGGATGCAAAGTGAAAGAAAAATAACAACCGTGGTGTCAGTCTGACAAATGAGAATTCAAATTGCGGGGGAGTGTATAACTTTCGTGTTCATGGACAGATATATCACTTCATTGATCAATTGGTGCCGAGAGAAGGAAGGCTACCAGAGTATCTGCAACTTTATTTCTTCGACACGGAATTCGAGTTGGAACATCGACTGCAAAGGATGCCAAACCTTGATAAGGAGATAGTGGCAAAGATGATGATAATGTTGTTCGTACAATGATCTTTTACGTCTATTTGACTAATTTGCAAAAACATACAATTATTGAATTTTACGATTTCTTCTATTTTGAGAATATGTAGGTCCAAGAAGAGTAAGAACTGTTGAATAATAAGCTTGGACTGAAGAAATCATGAAGACCTTTATCAAGAATACATATTGTAAAATCAAATGCTTGGTAAAGTATGTGTGAGGTTGATTAAATTGAGATAAAACGTTATGAACGTTTTCAAAACGTTGGTAACGTTTTATAATAATCAGAAGCCTCAAAAGAATCAAGTTATAAAGTTATAACGTTATACAACCGTTGTAACGTTTTACAAAACGTTATAACGGTTGATAAACGTTGTAACGTTTAAAAGCTACAGAACAACTGGAGTGCAACTGTTCAATACAAGCAATAAACGTTGTAACGTTTATAAATCGTTATAACGGTTTTGAAACATTGTAACGGTTATAAAACGTTATGTAACGTTTTCTAAGCTGTCAGAGAATTAAAACCCTAAATCGTATTTGAATAAAACGTTGTAACGTTTAATAAAACGTTGGTAACGTTTTATGTCAAACAACTCATTTTTGAGCTGCCACTATAAATAGACTGAAGGGATCACTTTCAAATCTATCTCAGCCGACCCTAATCATTTCAAAGCGATTTTCTGAGAGCTTAGCCTACTCCATTGTTGTGAGAGCTTAAAACTTCAAAATCCCTCAAGCAACCTCAAACCTACTTCACTAATCTTGATCTAGATTAGGTTAGAGTGATCTATTGAGTGTTTCTCTTGTTTTTGAGTAGCTTGTGTGACTTCCCTTGTTTGTAAGGGCTCGCCGGCTCAAATCTTGAGTTGCTCGTGTGACTTTCCTTGGTTGTAAGGGCTCGCCGGCACTCATCTCTCGTTGACCGTGACTTCCCATTTTGTAAGGGCTCACGGTTCACAATTGTAATCCTTTCATATTGGGTAATAGAAAGGCGCACCTAGAAAGAGATTGCGACGCCCCGGAGACGTAGGCCATTGTTTTGCCGAACTCCGTTATCATCCCGCGTGTCAATTTCTCTAAACTCATCTATTTACTTTCAATTGCAATTTAATTTCAGTTTTTGAGCAATTAGAGGTGCCCCTAAGTGTAACAAAGTGGTATCAGAGCAAGTTACTCGAATTAAGACACACTTAATTAGAGTTATATCAACTTGTCAAATGGCACCCTATAGACCCGTGAAGGAACCCCTAATTTTTGGCAATTCGACCAAAAATTTTATGCATTGGAAGAAAACCATGATCAATTATCTAAACATTCTTGAGTTATGGGATGTGGTTAACAAGGGGTATACACCAATATTCACTACCACTACCACCGACATTAAAATCGAGACTCCCGAATCCAAACAAACCAAGAAAGACAATGATCTTGCAATTAATGCCATAATTAACTTGGTTAGTGAATCGGTTGCCTTGATCCTTGGTAGCTCTTCAACCGCAAAAGAAATGTGGGATGCCCTTGTAAATCGGTATGAGGGAAATACCCAAATTAACCGGTTTAGAAGCCAAATTTGAAACCTTTAAGGTTGAAGATGGCGAAAGCATTGAAGATATGTATAATAGACTTATGCATATCCAAAATGAATTTACCGAATTGGGAGAACCGCTTTCTAACAATAAAATTGTAGGGAAGCTATTGAGGATTATGCTCATGAGAGACAAATGGTCCGGCTTGGTGAGTGCGCTAGAAGCAATCCAAGGCACACATGACTCACTCACACCGGATGACCTCTATGCACACTTATGAAGCTTCGAAGAGAAACTTCGGCAATCTGGAAACCCAAAGCAAAGTTCAAAATTCAAAACCATGGCCTTTCCGGCTCAAAACCGAAAACCTTCTAGCTCATCAAACACTTGTCTCTCAAATGATCAATTTATAAATAAAATTGATCATGAAACCTCCAAAAACACCCTTCTCCTATCCAAAATGTTTCAAGACATGCTAGATCTCGAAAGAAATTACAACAAGGAACGAGAAGAGAAGAACAAAAGAGTGATGTGCTTCGCATGTCATAGAAAAGGGCACACCACTCAAACTTGCTTCCAATTGGACGGGTACAAGGCCAAGAAAAAGGCTAAAGCCTTGCAAGCTTTATTCTCGAATGAGAGCGAGGTGGAGCAATCCGACACGGAGTCGGAAAATGAACAAGAGACAAACCTTGCATTGATGGCAAGTGTAGATGAAGGTCTCTCGGCAATTGATGTCGACTCGATTATTCCAAGCAAAAATATCACCGATGAGACCACCATTGAATTCCTTAAAGACCTTGTCAAATCAAGAAACATCAATAAGGAAGGTGATGAAATTGAAGCCTCAATTAGCTTCGCAAATGAGGTACATTCAACTCTTAGTCTTGATGGTTATGAGACCGAACAAGAATTTGTAAATGAAGGTGGTGAAGAATATAGTGGAGAAATTGATATTGAAAATTGTATACTTACAAATGAGACCAACCATGACTTGTGTACCAATCGGTTAGAAGCCAATGATGCAAGCACTTTCACAAATAAAACCCTAATGCACGATGCTAATGAATCTAGGTTGCGATCTCTCATTGATGATTCAAATAGAACCTTGGTTGAAAATGAATGTATTATCCAAAAATTAATTGCTAAAAATGATATGTTAGAACTTGAAAATAAAAAATTAAAAGCATCGCACATAGGTGAAATAGGCATATTAAAGGTTAAAGTTCAAACCTTAGAGACCGAAAATAGGGCATTAAGGTCTCCTAGTGAATTTTCAAATGTCACTAGTCTAGATCCTTATTATGTGGATAGTTTGATAAATGGGCAATCTTATCGCAAAATGGATAAAATTGGTCTTGGATTCGAGAAGGGTCAATCCTCATTCGAATCTAACCACATACAAGGCCCGAAAGGAAAAGGGGAACATATACAAACTTCAAACTCCAAAAATTGTAAACTTAAGTTTAATTGTGATAAGTATTCCACTTATCAATTTTTTTACCAAAAAGGGTAATAATTCCTTACAAAAGGAGTCAAACAAAGGGAATACCTCTCAAACCTCAAATGCTAAACAAAATCATGCATTTAGGTATAAGTATAATCATAAAAATTATAAGAACAAAAATTTTCAAAATAGTGATAGGAACACATTTAATCCAAAATGGTCAAACAAAACTTATTTCAAAGGACCGGATGGATGGTTTTATGAACTCAAAAATAAAAATGTTTTACAAAATCAAACTCAAAGAAATGGTTTAACAAAAGATGTTCCCCAACATCACAATAGAATTGAGTCTAACAACACCAAAAGTGTCACATCTAGAGTTACAAATATGTCATTTGTTAATCCAAAGAACAAAATTCATGAAGTGAAAACAAAATACCATGCCACTTTCAAACAAGGTTCTATTGCTCAAAAGCCATCAATTACATTTTGTAATTATTGTTGCAAAATTGGTCATACCTCCTTAGAGTGTAGGTTTAGGAATGGAGACAACAACCCAAATGTTGTTTGGATTCCTAAAGCTAAACTAGTTTAAATTCATACAAAATCTCCCCTAATTTATTCAAATTGCTAAAAACAAAGGGGGAGATTAAACAAGGTAGGAGTGTTTGATTAAATCTCGTAATGAATACTTTGATCATTGATAGTTGTTGTACACAAGTTTTATGGATTATCCAAACTCTGAATGATTATGAAATTCGCTTCCGCAACATACCAATTATGTGTGACAATACTAGTGCCATAATGATATTCAAAAATCCGGTGCTTCATTATAGAACCAAGCACATAGAGATAAGGCATCATTTTATTAGGAATCATATAGAAAAAGGTGAAATTGAACTCATACATGTCGACACCAAAGAACAAATTGCCATATATTCACAAAACCCTAATACTCAACAACACAATGAATTACGATTTAAATTAGGCATGCTTGAACTTAGAGAATAGACATATTCATAGCTTATTTCAAAATAATCATTTGCAATCAAAATAGTTCATTTAAAGAATGTTCTACAGAAATAAAACGTTATAACGTTTTTTGAAAACGTTGGTGACGTTTTGTGAAACTTCAAAAGTCCGAAGGCACCATAAAAACGTTACATAACGTTTCTGAAACCGTTGTAATGTTTTACTTCTAATACTTAGCCAAAATTCTGAGATAAACCACACCATAAATGTTGTAACGTTTTGGGGAAACGTTGGTGACGTTTTTAAAGCGTTACAACGGTTATCTGACAAGGGATCAAAAATTGCAAAAGTACAAATGAAAACGTTGTAACGGTTTCCAAACGTTGGAAACGTTTTGTGAGACTTCAAAAGTCCGAGAGCTTCACAAAAACGTTACACAAACATTATAACGTTTTAGGTAAAAACACAGTATTCTCACCAAACGTTGGCTAGTGTTCATTGTTATGTGCATTATGATATATATGAATCAATTTGTCAAATTGACAATCATTTTTATTGCTAATTGAAATGAACTTGTAAATTATCGTATAAAATGCTAGAGTAATCCCTCAATTTTATTTCATTTGGGCTTTATCGGTATCATATTACTAAATTGAGGGGGAGTGCATAATTTGAGGGGGAGCACTTTAAATTAGTGCTAATTTTTCACCCTTTCGTCGATTTCCAAAAGGGGGAGAAATTGGTACAAATAGCTTGACATGCAAAATCAAAATTGGGTAACTAATTTTTGAAAATTTTCGATTTATGCACTTACTCACATTGTATGTTTTTGCAAATCGCCAAAAGGGGGAGATTGTTGTTCGTACAATAATCTTTTACGTCTATTTGACTAATTTGCAAAAACATACAATTATTGAATTTTACGATTTCTTCTATTTTGAGAATATGTAGGTCCAAGAAGAGTAAGAACTGTTGAATAATAAGCTTGGACTGAAGAAATCATGAAGACCTTTATCAAGAATACATATTGTAAAATCAAATGCTTGGTAAAGTATGTGTGAGGTTGATTAAATTGAGATAAAACGTTAGGAACGTTTTCAAAACGTTGGTAACGTTTTATAATAATCAGAAGCCTCAAAAGAATCAAGTTATAAAGTTATAACGTTATACAACCGTTGTAACGTTTTACAAAACGTTATAATGGTTGATAAACGTTGTAACGTTTAAAAGCTACAGAACAACTGGAGTGCAACTGTTCAATACAAGCAATAAACGTTGTAACGTTTATAAATCGTTATAACGGTTTTGAAACATTGTAACAGTTATAAAACGTTATGTAACGTTTTCTAAGCTGTCAGAGAATTAAAACCCTAAATCGTATTTGAATAAAACGTTGTAACGTTTAATAAAACGTTGGTAACGTTTTATGTCAAACAACTCATTTTTGAGCTGCCACTATAAATAGACTGAAGGGATCACTTTCAAATCTATCTCAGCCGACCCTAATCATTTCAAAGCGATTTTCTGAGAGCTTAGCCTACTCCATTGTTGTGAGAGCTTAAAACTTCAAAATCCCTCAAGCAACCTCAAACCTACTTCACTAATCTTGATCTAGATTAGGTTAGAGTGATCTATTGAGTGTTTCTCTTGTTCTTGAGTAGCTTGTGTGACTTCCCTTGTTTGTAAGGGCTCGCCGGCTCAAATCTTGAGTTGCTCGTGTGACTTCCCTTGGTTGTAAGGGCTCGCCGGCACTCATCTCTCGTTGGCCGTGACTTCCCATTTTGTAAGGGCTCACGGTTCACAATTGTAATCCTTTCATATTGGGTAATAGAAAGGCGCACCTAGAAAGAGGTTGCGACGCCCCGGAGACGTAGGCCATTGTTTTGCCGAACTCCGTTATCATCCCGCGTGTCAATTTCTCTAAACTCATCTATTTACTTTCAATTGCAATTTAATTTCAGTTTTTGAGCAATTAGAGGTGCCCCTAAGTGTAACAGATAATTCTTTCCTCTAATCCATAACAATGCCGTAAGAATTTCATTGTTATACGCTTTCCAATTTAGTTACCTAACTACATACATAATAGTTTTTATTTATGATTATATGTTCCAATGCAACTCGCAATTTTTAACTCTCGATTTTTAAATTTTAGAGAGAGAAAATGTTAGCGAGGGTTCCATGTCAAATGAAATCATACGTACAGGCCAATATAAAAATTGGTGATATGTATCGCATGGAACACTTCCATGTCGAACCCCTTCCATTGGATGGTCTCAGATATGAGAACTATAAACTCACAAATGATGATTTCATGATTGCTATTGATGAAAGGCGAACCACTCTTGTTACTCTTCAAGTCGATCCAAATTTTGCAATTTACCCAACGCCACAACCCATAGATCAAATTAAGGCGATACCAAGCGGCAAATATCTCACAGGTAATTAACTTGTGACTACCTATTTAATTAAATATCTTAATCTTAATCTTAATCTTAACTATCATTACTAAACTATATAATTGGCAACATATATTGACTTTGTTTTAGATGTTCTCAGTCAAGTGAGTTATGCTCACCAAGTGAATTTCGTCGAATGGAGAGGTGGAGAACTTGTGCCTTCCGTTAAAATATATCTATTTCATCTGACGTGAGTAATAATAATAAACAACACTTACTAATTATAATTTGAATATTTCAAATCAAACATTAAAGGTTCACATAATTGCTTACAAAAGTCTATTATTTTCATTGTTGATGGTAAGCAAACCCTTCGAGAACAACTCGGAAGTCCTCCAAGCTATTGAACAAAAGTCTATTATTTTCGTCACTCGGGTGAAAGTACTTGTTGATATACCATGTATGTAACAAATTTATATCTTTTATATTTATTTGAAATTTTAAAAACTAAGTTTAAACTAAATAAATAAAAATATTTTACAGATAATCATTTGCTTGCCACGGATATTTCCACTGTCCATTTTAATCCCCAGATGCCAGAATACGAAGAGTTGAGACTTAGGTACTTCTAAAATTAAAATATAAAAAAATACTCTTTGTCTTAAATTAATCAATATTAATCAAATTGAAGTTCCTTGATTAAAACAGTTTGTTTACTATGTACAGGCTCAACATGCCGTGAGGTGCTACCAAATTTGGTGTCAGGCTGTTAGTGTATTGAAATTACTTACTTCAGTACTTTTAGGTTGTTTGTTTTGTTTTAGCTTTGTATGTTTATGGTTTTTATTAGAGAATGTTATATTTTTTTATTTCTATATTCAATTCAAAAATAATATCTTTGATTTACATTCAGCGATATTTATTTTCTCTATTTTTTATGAAAAAAAAATTTAGTAAATTAGGTTTTCTACTACATAATTTGCTCCCGTTGCTGTGTACGGGCACGATTACTAATATATATATATATGACTTTTGACTTAAATACGTTGCTTATAAGTTAAAACATATATAGATGGCGATCATTGGTTTTGAAAAGCTAGTATATATATTGAAATTTGACCATACCAAATGGTCCGCGTGGCCTATGGCATGGTCGTGACTCGTGATGACAATTAACTTCAATATACGATCCCACCTGGAATTGGAATGAATAGTGTTGGAACTTGGAGTGTTGGAACTTGGAAGGAAGGAAGGAGATGCAATATCAATATCACAACATGCATATGCATGGTAAGCAAAAAGCATGGCATGTGGGTTTAATTGCAGTTGGAAACGTGCACAGTAGGTAGGTACAGCTGGGGGGACAAGACAACTTGGATCTCTTCAATCCCATTCCCACTCCCACATGTTGGCTTGGCTTGCGCTATCTAATCATAAGTACTTAATTATACAACTTCATTTCATACAATTAAAGATTAATTTAAGGAGTAGCTAGAGAAGCTAGCTTAATTAATTAATTAGGACAATATATATTTTGCAGTTGAGTTGAGTTGGGTTGAGTTCGTCAAGACTACGTCATCTTTATCTCATCGATCTCTTGGGCAAGGGCAAGGGCAAGGGCAACTCAACTATATATTAAGTCAATTCAAATACATATATATACCTTAGAGGGGGAAAATAAAACTACTGTTAACGGTTTGGAATCAGAATAACGTCTTCATGTTTTTTTCCAAGAATTCAACAACATATTTATTTCCGTATTGATTGTGGTAAGTTTTAAAAAAAAATTCTCTCTTCAAAATATAAAACTTGTGATTATTAATGCGCGCAGTAATAAAAAGAAAAACTTTTTATATGTGCTGGATTAGAGTTTAGAAATGACACCAAATTAATAAATTATGATTAGGTTGTTATTAATGTAACTATGAACGTCAGTGCTCCCTCTACATAATCTACCGCATGACTGCCTTCGGGCTTTTCTGAAATAAAATAAAGGGCGAATTTCATGTACACTTTAAAAAAAAATTCTGATAATTGTTCAGCACCTCTATCATTCATTTATTTCTACACTTAACTTCCATAATTATCTTGGGATCACAAAAGCTTCAATTTTTTTTTCTTCTAAAGTATTAATCTTCATACACAGAAGTGTGTGTATATATATATATATATCTAAGAATGAAAATATTTATAACTATAAGATAAATAATTTTTACATAAATAATTGTTTTTTCAATCAAATCTCAAACTACATGGAATGACTAGTGATTGGTAAACGGGCCGGGCCGGGCGGTCCGGGCAAAACCCGGGCACGGGCACGGATAGCCACAGTCACGGGCGTCACGGGCACACGGGTACAACGGGCCGGGCGTCACGGGTTCGGGGGCAGGACGGTCCGGGTACCGGGGGCCGGGCGGTCCGGTCCGGTCCGGGTCCGGACCGGTTTTTTTTTTTTTCTGTTTTTTGTTTCTGTTTTTCTGTTCTGGTTTTTTTCTTCTGGTTTTTTTTCGGTTTTTTTTGTTCTGTTTTTTTGTTTCTGTTTTTTGTTTCTGTTTTGTTTCTGTTTTTCTGTTCGGTTTTTCGGTTCAATTTTTTTTTGTTCTGTTTTTTTTTTCGTTCTGTTTTTTTGTTCTGTTTTTTTGTTCTGTTTTATTTTGCTGTTTTTTTTTTGCTGTTTTTTTTTCTGTCTTTTTTTGCTGTTTTTTTTTGCTGTTTTTTTGCTGTTTTTTTCTGTTTATTTTTTTTAAAAACCAATAAATTATAAATATAAATTCATACCAATTTAAACTCATTTGACATGGTTGTATATTTGAACTCAATAATTTTTGTTATAATAAAATATAAATCAAAAATTTCTTAAATCAATTATTTTAAAAATAATTAAGCTCTTATTTTAAAACAATAGATTAAAAAATAAAAGTTACCCTCCTCTTTTATTTCGGGCTTGGGACCGGCTATGTAAAATAACATAGGCAGAGTTCTAACTTTTTTTTTTGTTAGTAATTTTTCATTAAAATGAATAATTTAAAAACTAATTGAAATATTTAGAAAATGACAACTCCTCATTAAAAAACAGAATCAATAAAACAGAATTTCAAAAAAAGAATTAAAAACAGAAATAAAAAAACAGAAATTATAAAAAAACAGAAATAAAAAAAACAGAATTAAAAAAAACAGAATTAATAAAACAGATATAAAAACCAGAATTTCAAATACAGAAATAAAAAAAAACAGAATTATAAAAAACCAGAAATAAAAAAAAAAACAGAATAAAAAAAAACAGAATTAATAAAACAGATATAAAAAACAGAAAAAAAAAATCTAACATCTTTATTTAACCTATTAAAAATAAATCCAAATTTCAAAAATAAAATCTAACCTATTCAAAACAAGTCTAATTACTTCACATATTCAAAAAAATAAATCTAACATCTTTATTTAACCTATTAAAAATAAATCCGAATTTCAAAAATAAAATCTAACCTATTCAAAACAAGTCCAATTAGTTCACATATTCAAAAAACTAAATCTAACATCTTTATTTAACCTATTAAAAATAAATCCGAATTTTAAAAATAAAATCTAACCTATTCAAAACAAGTCTAATTACTTTACATGTTCAAAAAAAAAAAATCTAACATCTTTATTTAACCTATTAAAAATAAATCCGAATTTCAAAAATAAAATCTAACCTATTCAAAACAAATCAAATTACTTCACATATTCAAAAAAATAAATCTAACATCTCTTATTAACCTATTAAAAATAAATCCGAATTTCAAAAATAAAATCTAACCTATTCAAAACAAGTCCAATTAGTTCACATATTCAAAAAACTAAATCTAACATCTTTATTTAACCTATTAAAAATAAATCCGAATTTCAAAAATAAAATCTAACCTATTCAAAACAAGTCTAATTACTTTACATGTTCAAAAAAAAAAAAATCTAACATCTTTATTTAACCTATTAAAAATAAATCCGAATTTCAAAAATAAAATCTAACCTATTCAAAACAAGTCTAATTACTTTACATGTTAAAAAAAAAATCTAACATCTTTATTTAACCTATTAAAAATAAATCCGAATTTCAAAAATAAAATCTAACCTATTCAAAACAAATCAAATTACTTGACATATTCAGAAAAATAAATCTAACATCTTTATTTAACCTATTAAAAATAAATCCGAATTTCAAAAATAAAATCTAACCTATTCAAAACAAGTCTAATTACTTCACATATTCAAAAAAAAATATCTAACATCTTTATTTAACCTATTAAAAATAAATCCGAATTTCAAAAATAAAATCTAACCTATTCAAAACAAATCTAATTACTTCACATATTGAACAAAATAAATCTAACATCTTTTATTAACCTATTAAAAATAAATCCGAATTTCAAAAATAAAATCTAACCTATTCAAAACAAATCAAATTACTTCACATATTCAAAAAAATAAATCTAACATCTTTATTTAACCTATTAAAAATAAATCCGAATTTCAAAAATAAAATCTAACCTACTCAAAACAAATCAAATTACTTCACATATTCAAAAAAATAAATCTAACATCTTTATTTAACCTATTAAAAATAAATCCGAATTTCAAAAATAAAATCTAACCTATTCAAAACAAATCTAATTACTTCACATATTGAACAAAATAAATCTAACATCTTTTATTAACGTATTAAAAATAAATCCGAATTTCAAAAATA
The DNA here is from genome assembly GCA_033356055.1 of Carex pumila. Taxonomy (NCBI): domain Eukaryota; kingdom Viridiplantae; phylum Streptophyta; class Magnoliopsida; order Poales; family Cyperaceae; genus Carex; species Carex pumila. Next base: position 167,609 of record JARJHM010000368.1, read on the forward strand.
AAAGCTAACATCACATATTCAAAACAAATCTAATTACTACACATCTAACTAATCTAATATAAACTAAATAAATCTAACAAATCTAACATAAAATAAATCTTATAAATCTAATTACTTAACAAATTTAATAAATCTAACATTCAATAAATATAACAAATCTAATTACTTAACATTCAATAAATCTAACATAAACTAAATCTAATATTCAATTTGAATTCTAAATTTTTTCTACAAAAATAAATCTAACATTCAATATTTCAATCTAACAAAATTTAATCTAGCAAAATTTAATCTAACAAAATGTATTCTAACAAAAATTAATATTACCTTTTTAATTTCGTGGGAAAATCTTCGAGAATACCTTCGTAATTCCCTTTCCGTTTGCGTGTTTGTGTTTGTGTATTTGTTAAATTAACAACTATTTTTTTTAACAATAAAATTAAAATTGGAGAATAATAAAAATATTGAGATTGAGATTGAGAGAAAGAGAGATGTGAAAATTTGTAAGGAATGAGTGTATATTTATAGAATTTTGTTTGGAGGGATTAAAATTTGAATTTAAAAAAAAATGAAAAAAAAAATGGGTAGGGGTCCAGGTAGAAAGTGGGGATGTGGGGCATGGGGGGAATGGGGGGGAGAATTTGAGTTCAAATTTTGAATTTTACACCCCAAAAAAAAAAAAAAAAAAATTCTGCCACGGGCTCACGGTCACGGGCACGGGCACGGGCGCACGGGCTCACGGGCACGGGCGTCACGGGCACGGGTTACGAGTACGGGGGTTCTGGTTCTCACGGGCATTTTTCAAAAAAACCGGGTCCGGCCCGTTTAATACCCGTGCCCGTGTGCCCGTGTACCCGTGCATACCCGTGGCACCGGCACGGTCCGGTCCGGGCACGGGCACGGGCGGACCGGTCCGGGTTGGGTCCCCGGGGGCATTTACCAAACACTAGGGATGACTATATACGTTTTTAGAGATGTATTTTTTTCTTCATTCAATCTCGTTCACATTTCTGACGATCTATGAGGATTTTGCGAATCTAAAACCACGAACGTCTTCTACACAATTTTATCTTTCAAATGAGATCCATGATGATATACTTTTGAGCTCATTGTCACACAAGTATTTATACCTCGTCATGCAAGTATTTATACCTATACTTGCAAGTACCATTTACATATGACACTGGCTGGCATCTGAAGTATTAATATCAAGTATTACAAGTATTTATACATGTGTAGTCAACTGTTTTTATTAGATAAATGTTAACCATGAACGATTGAAGAAGGTTTATGAGGGGATGCGAGGTCCCCACTACTTCATTTGATGAAGGTTGACGCAGGGACTATTGAGGGATGTTAAAGGGATGGTCATATCAAGTTACAAATGCAAGTATTAATATCTTATTTTACAAGTATTAATTTCTTATATTTTAGTATTTGTACTTATGAATGTTAACACATAACGAGTGTGGCAATTGGAAAAGGGGACCATAGTATAATTTTTCTTTAATGGATGTGCGTGGATAAATGAGGGGATTGTTAAGTATTTTGTGTATAAGGAATTGTGTTTGATTTATACTATTTTTGTCTTTAAATTTGTTAACCTTAATACTCAAAGGAATAATCGAACGCAAGCACACAACCTATCCTTGTAGTATTTAGGTGTCGATCCATAGAGAGTATGGTTAAAGACTAATTTTCAACTTTTATCAAATAATTTCAGAAAATAAAAGAAAGTAAAGTTGAATTGGAGAGGGGTTTGTTCTAACAATTCTAAAATTGGGTTCAATACCCGAAGAGAGTGAGTTTAAACAATAAAGTAAATAAAATAAAGAAAAGAAAGATTGAGTTTTCTTCAAGTTTAGGAAGTCTATAGGCATTTGGTCTACAATCCCTTGCTAATTCTATCTACTCAGTTTGTTTAAATTCATGTTTGATATGACTAGATTTCTAACCTAATATGTTAGAAATGGTCAATTTTGTGAATTAATAACTTGCCTAAATAGTTCGGACTTCACGGTTAGGTCCTTCACCCTAGCTATCTAGACCATGAAGCTCTTGTTAGTCTGTTTTCTCCTTCAATATCGGTACTTCACGATTAAGTTCTTCACACCAATATTCAATTCAATTCATAATGTCCTAATTAGGGATTGACTTCATGATTAAGTCCTTCACCAAACCTTAACTCTAATTTTATGTAGTTCCGATTTAGATTATAAATTGGTTAGATCCTAATCCAAAACCAAAGGTATTTGTGTTCATAATTTGGTACTATTCTATTCGATTCTAACTTCTTTGGTTCTTTCAAATCCAAAGCGGGAGTTGTCCAAGTCAAGTACTAATTATGTAATCAACACAAATGATAAATCACAGAAATTAACAATCATAATAAAAACAAATAACCGAATAAGATAAGATTAAATAAGTTCATGCATTAATCTAAATCCCTAGAGAGAAAACTAGTCTCTCATGAAGAGATCTATTATAAAAATTGGCATAAACAAAGAGAAATTAAATAAAGAAGAAGTTACACCCATCTCTAAATTAAAAACCTCAATGTTACCGACTTCTTACTTGAATTTCTTCTTCTTCTTTCCTTGAAAAGCTTCTTTGGCTGTAAAATTTTTACTCTAAGTATGGAATACACCAAGAGATATGACAAGAGATGCCTTGAATAGAAAAGTTCTCCTCCTTTTATAGCTAAAGTTATGCCCAATTTAGAGCCTAGAATGTGTGGAGGTTATTAAATGCTATTTTTACATGATTCTCAAACTAGCGTGGTCTAATTTGGGCCCTTGAAATTCATCTTGGATGTGCCAGAAATAGAAAACTATCAAAAATGCGTTTTTTGGCTGTCTGCGGCTCCAATGCGTTTGCACTGGCTACTTTCTGCGTTTGCACTGGCTCCCTATCTTCCAATTTTAGATTCTGCATTTTTGAGTGCGTCCGCATTAGTCTCGAACTTTTCTCTTTCCCTGAAGATTCTGAAACTCGCAAAAATCGACTAAGTAGCAAGTGCGTCCGCACTAGCTGGTCAGTGCGTCCGCACTAGGCTCGGACTTTTTCTGGTGCATCCGCACTTGGAGTATTTTCTTTATTTTTCTTCATTTCCTGCAATCTAAAGTCGAGGAAACACAATAACTTAATTCTAGGTGTATTGTATTAGCTTTATGTACAAAATACAAGATATTTGGTGTTATTTCATAATAAAAACTAGATTGAATGTGTATATAATATATGTCTAGAGATGTGGGGATGATTATAATTATTCTTTCCTTAAAAAAAAATCTTTGATGTATTTCTTCTTCTAAACGTCATAATATCATATTTATTTATTTAAATTCTAAAAAATACAAATTTATTTATTTTATTATCTTTTATATTAATAGTATTTTAAATTTTTAAATATTTTTAAATATTTATTTTATTCTTTATTAAAAAAAATTGTGTAGCCTATAAAATAAAAATAGCATTATTCTAATTGGTTAACTGCCGGAGGCAAATGGTTAATTTGTCTCCATCTGACATATACACGACAACATTTAAGCACACATTTATGTATGTGTCATAAGTACATAAATGTTACATTCTGAAATTTTAAAAACATGATTAAATTGTTAAATCGATCATTTGACGTAAATAAAAAGTTTAAATTACTTAATGATCGTTCAGAAATTTTCTAACCGACTAAAACGAAACAAAAATTTCGTAATATAAATAATGTATAAAATTATGTATAATAAAATTTAGAGATTTAGAAATAAAATAAAATATAGAATTTATAAAACTCGTTCATTTAGAACTTTTAGATAATTAATTGAATATATATAATTATATAAAAGGAAATCAAATTATTCGAATCTTAAATTGAGAAATAAATATACGAATTTTATGTACAAATATAGTTACAAAAATATTATGAACTTTCGATTCGAATTAGAGTAGCAACAGATTTCTTAAACCAATTAAATGACCTTATTGAAATTCTGGATTTGTTTGGATCTTTGGATTTAATCTAACACGGATCTTAAATATATAAATTAAGTGTTGGAATTTTATTAACCACCCATCCCACCCAGCACGAATCTTGAAGCAGCCCATTTAACCCCCCTCCCTTCTCTCTCTCTCCTCTCCTTCCCAAACCGTGACAGCCCCATCCCGAAACCCGCCCCCCCCTCTCCTCTCTTCTACGCCAAAGGAGAAAAGGGCCTCCGCCCCTCCCGTTGCCGGCGAGCCGCCCACGCCCACGCCCACGCCCCCCCCCCCGCTCTCCTCTCTCTCTCCTTCTCGGGTTGGAGAACCCCAGCCCGCCCCTCCTCCTCTTTTCCCGCCCCCCTTCCCTCCCATGAAACCCTAGTTTCTAGGGTTGAGGTGCTGCTGTCCGGTGCTCTCTTGGTGCTGTGCTTGGTGTTGGCGTGGTACTGTTCTGGTGCTGCAGTGGTGCCGTGCTGGTGGTGGCTGGTGCTGCCCCGGTGTTTGCTTGGTGCCGATCGATTCTGTTCTGTTCTGGTGGTGGCCCTGCGGTTCTAGTGTTTGTTGTTGCTGTCCTGGTGTTGATTCCTCTTGCTCTCTCCATTCTGTGCTTGCTCTAATCGGGTAAGTTAGCCCTTACCTCTTTCTTTGATGGTGCTGCGAAATATTGAATTTTTCGGCTTACTCGGGTTGTTGATTTTCCCGGTAAGCTAATGCACGAGGCTATGTTGCCGTGCTTTCTGATCTGACCTGTGCTTGGCTGTGTTCCCTGCTCTATTCTGGTTCTGTTTGTCTCTGACTTGATGCCTTGCTTGTTGTTTGGCATGCCTCTGTTCTGGTTTCTTTCCTTGTTGCTGACCTGTGTTGGACTTGTGCTTATGTATGCTGTTGCTTGATGCTTGCCTGGTACATTGTCGAATCTGTGGTATTGTGCTAAATGCAGAAATTTGGCACTGTGACTGGTCTAGTTTTGCATGTTTACCAGTATTTGACTTGATAGGGACCTTAATGTAAAATAAATTTATTAGGGGTCTGAATGGTAAATTATAAGGCCTTAAGTAAATTGTATAAATATAAGGGGCCAATTTATGAAATGTAAATAGTGAGGCTATGGCCGGCTATGCATGTGTATAATTTTGTAAATGGGCCAAAGTGAAATAATTGATTAAATTAGATCTTTGAATGTTTAATTGGATAAATGTTAAGTAATAAAAATGAATAAAAAGGGTGGAATTGCAAAGTAGACACCAATGTGTGAAATTATATTATTTGAGGACCAATATGAAAAAGATGTGAATTTATATGAATGATAGCCGTGACTTTGCGGTTGGGATATACTTGAATCGAATTGAAATGATTGATTGTTTTGGGCCTTAGTAAATTGGACTTGAATTAAAATGATTATAAATGAGCCGAAAGGTATAAAAGAATTGACGAATTAAAAGACAGCTTTCGGAATTTAAGTTTTGATAATGAACCCAAATTAAACCAAGTATACGTATAATATAGGTGTAGGCTCGGTCGAGCAAGACTTAACGAGGCAAATTCGAGACGCCTGATCCGTAACTAAGCGGTACGCTCGTCGTAACCAGGTGCGGGATTCTTGGACTTGTTTGATACTTTATTTTCAGGAATTAAACTGTTTATTCGTTTGTCATGTTGAATGATTAATTGTTGCATATTTTGGAATTCATGCTGCATATTGATTCTTGCATAACTGAGAATGAATTGAATTGTTAGGTTAATATTAATTCGCATGTTGGTATGGTTATTATTTGATTAGTTCTATTAAATGTTTCTTGATGTGGATGAATCTGCCAGGCCGACCTGTTTAGGTGGCTGGATAAGGTAACGGTGACCTATCCGTTGACCTGTGTTTATGAATTTGCAAGACCGACCTGTTTAGGTGGCTGGATAAGGTGACGCTGCTGACTTATGCGTTGACCTGTTCGAATTTGTCAGACCGACCTGTTTAGGCGGCTGGATGAGGTGACGCTGCTGACTTATGCGTTGACCTGTGACGAATTTGCCAGATCGACCTGTTTAGGCGGTTGGATGAGGTGACGCTGCTGACTTATGCGTTGACCTGTGAGAATTTGCCAGACTGACCTGTTTAGGCGGCTGGATGAGGTGACGCTGCTGACTTATGTGTTGACCTGTGATGATTTTGTGAGGCTGACCTATATATGTGGCTTTGATATATTTGCTTGAGATTTAGCAAAGTTGACCTGTATAGGTAACTTTGATTCCGTGTGATTGCATTTGTCAAGTTGACCTGTATTGGTGACTTGTAACCGGATCTTAGGAAATGGTTAAGCCAAAACAGCTACAGATGGATGTCAGATAAAGGGTCCAGCTTGGTTGGCCATCTGTAGGCGTCTGTAACCCTATAGATGTGGGTTTGATAACGGTCCAGCTCGAAAGAACATCTGTAGTTGTTACAAGCCCTAATGAATTGAGTTATGAATAGAGTTAAGCCAAATAATTATGTTGTGTTTTGAAACTCATCTTGTAAATTCCGTGAACTGTGTTTCAAGTTGATGAACTGTTGTCGAGCATCGGTATTATGTTATTTATGTTTATATATATCTGTTTGCATTGTTATTGTTTGGGTTTCATTGTTGAATATAGAGTTTGATTGCAAGTTCAATAATCTAAACTGTGGCAAATTTCGCACTGAGAATTTATTCTCACCCCCACCCTCCCGATTATTTTTAGGGTTATTACGCGGAGACAGGAAATGAGGATATTGGTAATGCATATAAAAGATCCACTGCCTTGCGTGTACATGTGACACTCAATAGATACACGCGGCAGGCTGTCAGACCCGGTGAATTTGGGGTGTGACAATAAATGAATTATTTGCTCTAAACAACCGATTAATTAGAAGATATATATTTTTTCTTAAATATGCTATATATATTTTAAATTTATTTTAAAAAATAAAATGGGTACTTTAAAATTTATAAACGAGTCTCGGTAGAAAAGGCAATAGAATGAATAACATTGTGAGTTCTTTAAATTTAGAAGGATAAATATGGTATTATAAAATTTAGAGAATGAAACACATAATTTTTTAAGTTTTGGAAGGGTAGATGAAATTCTTCCGATAAAAAAAGAAATCTGCCATAATGTCGGTGTCAAACTGCCAATTATCTCTCTAATATTTTTTAGTTTTTTGAACGAAACTTGGAATATTTGTTAGGATATTCTGTAAAGTTACTCTCTGTAGTTTATTGTGTGGTGGGTAGTTAGTGGGATGGGATCTGAGACTGAGAGGTAAAGTAGGACTAGGGAGGCGTCACGGAACTTGGTGGGGTCTTTTAATTTGTACATTCCAAAAAAGAAAAAAAGAAAATGTTCAGTAATTCAGTCGCCCTTTTTTGTTGATTGAAACTATTCAACAAAATGAGTTATGCATGTCTAAATTTATTGAAATATTTTTCAGGTGGCAATTTCTAATTTTTTTCTTCGAGTCAGCTTCCATGAGACATATTATGAACGTGGATATTTTCCATGATTTGCAAAATTTTGAAGTAAATATCTTGCTGTTGGACATAATTAAAAACATATGTATATTGTGTTCGTTTTTTTGTTTTAAATTACAGTTCTTGTCATTTTATTAAATCATGTGAATGAAGTATTAAGTGCATATGAATATTTTTCCATTTGGGAATAGTACGTTTATAAAAAAATTATATTTTATTGTTCACATTATTTGTTACTTTCAATTTGATCATATTATAAAACAATATTACATGAATTTATTTCTATATACTATTGATATAATTCTTTTAATTTAAGTGTATGGAAACCCCCCTTTTTTTTAAAGAAGAAGAAATAAGAGAGTGAGTTTTCCGGATTCCATTTATGGACACTAGAGGTGTCAAAGTAATATATGGGAACTTTTTAAAAACAAAAAACATTATTTTTATTGCTTTATGGTTGTTCTGAATATTTAGCTTCAAAATACTACACATACATGCTGGTTTTGTATATTTTAAGAAGCCCCGGACAAAGATATATGAGGAGGGATCCACTTATATCTTTTTTGGTGACACCGGATTACACTTTGCATTTTTAAAGTCTAAATATTTGATTCAAACCGTTTAACATGATGTATATATTAAAATGTGTTTATAGATCAAATTTTACATTTTTTGAATTTTTTTACTATTTATTAAGATGGGTACAAAAAAATCAATGGTCTAAAAATAACGATTTTGTAAAATACTTAATAAATAGTAAAAAAAATAAAAAATGTAAAATTTGATCTGCACGCGCATTTTAATATATCCATCATGTTGAATGATTTGGATCGACTGTTTGGACTTTAAAAACTTTGAAAATGTAAGGTGTAATTCAGTGTCACCAAAAAAGGGTGTAAGTGGATCCCTCCTCAAGATATATATATATATATATATATGGTGCTATGGGTTGCATAGAGGGCTACAGTGCTACGGCTCAATATTCGAGTTTTCAAAATCCTAACGGTCGATCCGAGCTGTTCATCTTGTTCTCCATATTAATATGTGTTTGGAGGCCAAATTTTACATTTTTTTGGGAATTTTTTTACTATTTTTTAGATTGATTGAAAATCGTTGTTTTTTAGACAAATCTGGACCATAAAAAACAGCGATAAAATGGTGGCTTCTAGTTTTACTGTTTTGTTAAGTCACTGTTGGATCAGTGGTTTTCAAAGTGGCTTAATAAATAGTAAAAAAAAATTAGAAAAATATAAAATTTAGTTTCCAAGCACATTTTAATATAAAGATCATATCTAACAGTTTTGACCTTAGAAAAAATTGATATATATATATATATATATATATAGAGAGAGAGAGAGAGAGAGAGAGCAAGGCTACCATGTTTTGCAAATTAAAGTGGACGTTTTAATATGAGCTCATTTCTCTAATTTCAAAGTTCAGAACGTTGATACGAACGGTTCAAGTTGATATCCATATTAAATTGTGCTTGGAGACCAAATTTTATATTTTTTGAAAGTTTTTTACTATTTTTACAGAATTTTTCAAAATCACTATTTTTGATGGTCCAGAATTTTATGAAAAACACTGATTTTGAAAAATTCTAAAAAAATAGTAAAAATTTTTCAAAAAATATAAAATTTGGTCTCCAAGCACAATTTAATATGAATATTAACTTGAACAGTTCGGATCGATGGTTGGAACTTTGAAACTAGATATATGAGTGCAAATTAAAACACTCACTTTAATTTGCAAACCATGGTAGCCTTACTCTATATATATATTGCTATGGTAGTAATCTAGAAGTCAATCATTTTTTGTTCATGAATTGTATGATTAATATCATTTTGTTCCTTGAGTATTATTACATTTATGAATCATTTCAGTTCATGACTGGAATTGCAAAACTTCATAATATAGATGATATACACTCTTAATAGTCACTAACCATGGTAATTTGTAGGGAACACTAATTATCCATTAGAAGGTTAGTATATGGATTAAATGATGGTCAAGTTTTGCAGACCATAGACAAAGAGTTGTAATTTAATCATATAGAGTTGTAATTTAATCATATAGATACATGATGGTCAAGTTTTGCAGACCATAGACAAAGAGTTGCAAGGATGACACATACCTACCTTGGACTTAATCAGTTACTATGAGACGATGGAATAAACACGAGTAAATTATTTACTTAAGGATCGTGATATTGTACTGGACAACATCATCTGTGTAATTGGGGGTCATAATGTACTACCAGGTGCCACCTATGATTTATAGAAGTTAAAATAATTTTAACTCTATTGCCAACATAACATAAATCTTATTGGGTCACACCGCATAGGAAGTAATCAGATAATCTTATTATTAATTATAAATATTATAATTAATCAATAAGATAGTTTTATAATTAGTTATAAATGTTATAATTAATTATAAATGTAGTATAGATGACAAGCTTAAATAGATTAAAATTACAAGCGTGTATGACACGTTATGTAAAAGTTATCACAACTACTCGCAAAGAAATATAATTGTTTAGAACAATTATATAAATGGATTAGTATATTTGGGGCTTAATTATATTTAGATATAATTAAGAAAGTCCAAAAGATCAAAGCTCTAAAGCCCAGGTCCATTACTATTCAATCTAGGCCTTTTCGGGCCTTATACTATTCATTATGGACCTTTTTGGGCGGAGGGGCATTTGGGTAATTTACTGTTCACCTACCTACTGATCATGATGCCTATAAATAGGGGTGAGGGTTGGAGAGAAGGCATACTCATTCCATTGTAAAGATTGGAAATTCTAACTGATCGTCTGACGAAGTCAAGTTCCTTTCTTTCTCAGTTTTTCATCTCAAATAGTATTTGAGTTAGGAAAGAAATATATACATATAGACGTATATATTTCTAAGTGTTGTGAGTAGTTGTAATCTCGCGAAGTCTGCAGTAACTCCGTTTTTGCATGAGGTTGTGAAAGTGAGAGTATCTGCGGATCGTGAGACAACTGTTTTTGCTGAGTTCCTCGAGTATTTCTAGCAGAAGAAATACCCGATCTCTAGTTGTTCCTGGTGGATCACTGATAGAGGCATTAGACATCTTGTACTCTTGTCCAACTAGCAGTAGCAGCGAGGCAAGTCCAGCGGCAGTTCTAATTCGAATTTGGAACTAAGGTATAATGTTATAATAATTTATTTAATTGTTAAATAAATTTAATTTTATAAATCAATTGAGGAGATAGATCCTCGACTTAAGATAGACGTAAAATTTTTGTTTTACAGTCTTTTCCACACTTAAGCCAATACGAGGGTTTTTTTAGTTGTATCAGCAGCTAAAACCCAACACACACACACACACACACATACAAGTAGTAAATCCTAAATTGCACTCAATCCGGTTGCAAGTATACAACCTTATCGAGTAGTACTTAGGGATCGTCTCCAAATGGACGAGTTGGAATATCAAATCTAACCTAACAATTTAATTTAGTAAAAGAAAATAAAAAGGTATTTGTTTGTTCAAAAGGTTGGTTTGATTGCGATTAAACTATATTAAACTAAAGTCTTTAAAACAAAATCTGATTTTTAACAAGTATGAGAAATTAGGGTTTCTTAGGGTTCCTATCCACTAGTGTTATGATTAATTGGTTTATTAAACTTGTTCTTGTATGAATGCATAGTTAGATGTTGTAGATACAAAGTGATATCTCTATATTAATAGTCTCTTTAAATTAGAATAAACGTCACCTCTCGATACTTAGCTATACTAATCTAAAGTCATTAAGTTCTTTACTGTCCCAATTGATTTAGAAAACCATCTTTCACCTCTCGGTACTTGGCACAATTTGTCTAAACTATTAGGTAAAGCCCATATAAGACAAGCATCACCTCTCGGTACTTAGCCTATCAAACACCCTATTCCTTATGGTATGAACCTAATATTTAATTTCTCAATTGCAAATACCAAATCCTAAGATTTTATGCGATTTCGATTAAGTCTTCACAATCAATTAAAATAAAGAATAGATCATAACAAAGAATAATAATATATGAAATAAAACCAACTAAATCATAACAAAATTTTCAAGTACAGCCCTAATCCACCCTAGAAAAACCTTTAGCCAGTCATGGCTAAAACATAAATGAAATCAAAAGAGTAAAAAAGTTCCAAAAGAAAGAAAATAATAAAACCGGTTGGATGTTCTCTTCTCTTCTCTTCTCTCTTCCTTTATTTTCTTTGTTCAAAACCAGAAATTCTCTCTCTAAAACAATTCCTTGATCTATTCTACAGGTCTCCCTTTTATATCCCTCTGTAAAACCTAAAAATAACTCAGTAAAAACAGCAAATTCAGGCTCTGAACCGACTTATTGCGGGCCGCAATGAATGAATGCAGTTAACTTGTTGCGCAGAAACTATAGAAGTCATTACAGGCCGTAATGGATATGGTTAATGACTGATTGTAACCCTCTATCTCCTCCATGCAATACAGTCGTGGTCTCTCTCTCCTCCGTTCAAATTCAATATGTAGATATATTTGCTTGCATGAAATGTCATTTTTTTATGGTGTCTTCATAAAAACACTTATCTATTTCATAAATTCAGATTCTATTGGTACCAATCAGCAATCATGGTAAACTCGTTTCACTTATAACAATATCATTTACATACAAACATTCACTTGACATATATTGTCAAGAAAACAAATACAATCATAAAACCTTCTCTCTTTAGAAAAATGGGATAAGAAAATAAAAAATGAGCAATTGCAAGAATTATCAGGTGATTACTCCAATAAAAAACAAAAAGAAAAAGCAAAAATCAGTAATTATCAGAAAATGACAGTTGTGTTGTACCCTAGAAAGTTGCCAATTTAAATAAATGGAAATTGGCACCAATTTAAATGCTTGAACAATGCTAAATGTGCATACAATCTTCCCAAAATGAAGGGAAATGACATATTAAAGTTCATGGTAATATTCCACACTTAAAACTGTGAATTTTAATATTTTAGACAGATTCTAACTCCAAATGGTTAAGGAGTTATGAATTTTCAAAGAATATGCTGACTTGGCAGCTTCTGAATGGTGCCACATGGCTCTGGGTACCCCTAGCAATAAGCCTGACTTCTCTGGGTACAGATTGGGAGTTCCAAAGCTTAAACCTAACCCCTGGGACCCATTGTCAGCCTTTTAGAGGTAAATTTCGTTGAATACGGGACATAGATGAGCTCAGCGCATGGGAATTGAACTCTGTACATCAGGTGGTAGTGCAATGGTGCACGATACACCATGACCAGCCAAGTCAAACAAGGGAAGCGCTAAGTTTAAACTCAGCGCCTTTGAACCTTTCGTTTTGTGTGCTCTTGGAGCACCATAAACCATGCCACTGCCCTCTCGCGCGGCCTATGATGCGCCAATCTCACCCGTAATTTATAAACGTGTTATAATTAAATTATACGTGTTATAATTAAATTATAAATGTTATGTAAAAATAACAAGCAAAAACATTGGTTAATTCATAAATGTGTGTGACACGTTGTATAAAAGTTAACCGGTTAATTTATAAATGTGCAGGACACGTATAAATTACCGAAACAACAACCGCAAGAAATATATATATATAATTGTTCAGAATAATTATATGAATATTACTTATATTCGGGCTGAGGGCATTCGGGTCTTTTCAGATTTGTCCTTATCCGCATGACATGTCATCGATCCTATCCTGATGACACGTCATCAATATCGAAACAAACAACCGCAGAAAAAATATATATAATTGTTTAGAATAATTATACGAACATTATTTGTGTTTGGACCGAGGCCATTCGGGTCTTTTCAAATTCGTCCTTATACGCATGACATGTCAACGATCCTATCCAGTTGACATGTCATCGATCTTATCCACATGACATGTCATCCTTATCCATTCAATGGCATATCTTGTAAATAGGCCGAACTTGGATGGCATTTTGGTCTTTTGGCAACTGACCCTAAACCCTATAAATAGGGGTGGAGGGGTAGAGAGAAAAAATCACTAATTCACACGTATCATTTCGTGCAGAATCGAATCGGTATTTTCTCTCTTTCTCGGTTTCTCTCCCAAATAGTATTTCGGTTGAGAAAAAAAAGTTATACGTAGTTGACGTATAATATTGCGGGTTGTTGTGGAGTATATTTATAGGATCGATGAATAGTATTTTACCGAATTTCACGGTATGTCAGTTTTGCTCGTTGATGAAACTGAGTAACTGAAAATTCATGTTTATGGGTTTTCGTCTTTTTCCTATGAATAGTGTTTTTGCAGAATTCTACGGTTTACGGTATTTCTGGCAAAAGAAATAAACCGCTCTCCGGTTAGTCCTAGTGGATAACCGATAGAGGCACCATACGTTTGGTGCTCCGAGAAGAATCATTCCTGTGATGTAGCTCTTCTCGCTCAGTCTGCATTCCAACTGTGATTTGGAAACAAGGTATACATATGTTATATTAATCTATTTAATTGGTAAGTATATTAAAGTTTTAGAAATCAATCATGGAGTAGATATGTAAAATGATTAAATTGGGTTTTGATGCCAAAGCAATACTGAAGGTGGACCGCCTTGGAAAGTTTCCTAACATACCCCATTTAATCCTGAGCTTAAGTTAGATGTAAAATTTTGTTTTACTCTTTCCGCACCTTAAGAAAATAAATGGGTTTGAACCGTCAAAACCCAACAGATACACCCTGACCAGCCAAGTCAAACAAGGGAAGCACTGAGTTTAAACTCAGCGCCTTTGAACCCTTCGTTTTGTGTGCTGTTGGAGCACCATAAACCATGCCACTGCCCTCTCGCGCGGCCTATGATGCGCCAAACTCACCCGTAATCAAACAAATGAAAATGTCGGGTCTGAGCCGCTAACAGGTGGGCCCCCAATCCCTGACATCGCCTTCCTCCCTTCTCTCATGGCCTGAGCTCAACTTAGAGCTCCAAATTCGATGAAATTGAGAAGAAATTGAAGTAAAGATCAAATGAAATCAAGAGAGCTACCTTCCCTCTTCTCTCTGCTTAAACCTCAACAATTATTCCCTTCTCATAAGCTTTAATTTGACCCGAGAAGAGGAGAAGAACAAAGTTGGGAAACTCAAGCTAGAGATGCAATTAAGCTTTGAAACTTGACAGGGATGCTCAATACACTCAGGCGATGCTACCTGTACTCTCAATTTGAGGTTTAATAAACTTAGAGAGATGAATTAAGCAAAGCGCACCACCTCAGTTCTAGCCATGACTGAGAGCATCAAACTGGTTATGAAAATGGTAAATTGAGCTTTAGAACATGATGAGGGACACTATACGATGCTCTCTGTCATCTTTTCATGCTATGAAGCTCAAGAATCAAGAAAAGCCCATGTCAAGCTATGAAATAGCTCCGGTTCACCCTAAACCAGCTGTTTAGCTGCTCACAGCTCACTCTGGTCCCCTGGACACATGGAAAATAGACCTGAGGTCATGACAAAATAGGAGAATATGCTCCTGGAGGCTGAGAGCATGCATTCCCTCATGCCCCTCCTACATGGCAGTAAATCAAGGGCTATTGATGCCCAGAGCTATATTCAATGCAATCTAAGGGTCTAAATTGATTCAACTCATAACAAATGACATGTTATAGCGTGATTGGGTGATCCCCTTGACAGATGCTCATGGAAAGAAGCCAATCAATCACAGACATTTGATCAAACACTAAGGGCCAAGATGAGACCACCTCATCCCTACCAATTATGGAGCCAAGCTCTTTGCCTATAAAAGGGCACCTCAAATGAAGTTCAAGACACCCCACAGCTAAAGAGAAAACACACATATTGAGCTTTGAGCATACAACTATGTTGGGGTTTCACGGTGCTAACCAAAACTCGTTTAGGCTTAAGGTGCGGAATGACCATAGAACAAAAATTTCTACAGCCAACTTAAGCTCAGGATTAAACGGGGTATGTCTGAAAACTTTCCAAGGCGGTCCACCTTCAGTATTCCTTTGGCATCAAAACCCAATTTAATCTTTTTACATATCTACTCCATGATTGATTTCTAAAACTTTAATCCACTTACCAATTAAATAGATTAATATAACATATTTATACCTTATTTCCAAATCACAGTTGGAATGCAGATCGAGAGAGAAGAGAGACATCGGGAATGACTTGTCTCGGAGCATCAGACGTCTGATACCTCTATCGGTTATCTACCAGGACAAACCAGAGAGCGGTTTATTTCTTTTGCCAGAAATACTATAAACCGCAGAATTATGTAAAAACACTATTCACAGGAAAAAGATGAAAACCCGTAAACACGAATTTTTGATTACTTAGTTTTATCAATGAGCAAAACTGACATACCGCGAAATTTGATAAAACACTATTTATCGATCCCGTAAATATACTCTACAACAACCCAAAAGATTATACGTCAACTACGTATAACTTTCTTTTCTCAATCGAAACACTATTTGGGAGAGAAACCGAGAAAGAGAGAAAAACAGATTCGATTTTGCACGAAACGATACAAGTGAATTAGTGATTTTTCTCTCTACCCCTCCACCCCTATTTATAGGGTTTAGGGTCAGTTGCCAAAAGACCAATATGCCCTCCAAGTTCGGCCTATTTACAAGATATGTCATTGAATGGATAAGTATGACATGTCATGTGGATAAGATCGATGACGTGTCATCTGGATAACATCGATGACATGTCATGCGGATAAGGACGAATATGTAAAGACCCGAATGCCCTTGGCCCGAACACAAATAATGTTCGTATAATTATTTTGAACAATTATATATATTTTTTCTGCGGTTGTTTGTTTCGGTATCGATGACGTGTTATCTGGATAGGATCGATGACATGTCATGCGTATAAGGACGAATCTGAAAAGACCTGAATGCCCTCGGCCCGAATATAAATAATATTCGTATAATTATTCTGAACAATTATATATATTTTTCTTGCGGTTGTTATTTCGGTAATTTATACAACGTGTCACACACGTTTATAAATTAACCAATATTTTTGCTTGTTATTTTTACATAACATTTATAATTTAATTATAACACGTATAATTAATTATAACCATCTTACTATTGATCATAACCAATTTATAATCAATCACAATAAGATTCTCCGATTAACTCCTATATAGTGTGACCCAATAGGATCTGTCTTATGTTGGTAAATAGAGTTAAAACTGTTTTAACTTCTATAATCATGGGTGGCGTCTGGCAGCACATCATGACCATCCAATTACACAGATGATGCTGTACAGTACAATATCACGATCCAGTAAACAATTTACTTGTGTATGTTCTTCTGTCTCATAGCTATCAGATTAGTTTCAAGGTAGATGTGTGTCATCCTTGCTAACTGAATCTTTTCTTGATCTTGAGCAGATTATCAAATATAATTACTCTTGTAATTATACTGCTAGCAGATAATCTTACTCTATCAAGGGGGCCAGTGATACTATAGCTCGTATAAAACACGAGGGACAAATAGTATTCTTGGCAGACTATGAGAATGCTACCGTTATAAAACACGAGGGACAAATAGTATTCTATCAAGGGGGCCAGTGATACATATGAGAATGCTACCGTTATGACTGCTTTTTATGGATAGCGGTGGATAACAATCACACATACATATTTCTCAGTGGGAACGATAAATACCTCATACTGTAGAACACGACACTGAATGAAAACATAAATGACACGAACACAATTCTATTTAATGTTTCGTTCGAGGTCTGTCAAATACCATGTTCCTAGAACATGTATCTATGTGATTAAAATGACATCTCGTGTTAGGTGGTTTGTAAAACTTAACCATATTTTAATCCACATACTAACCTTATAGTGATAATTAGTGTTCCTGCTAATTACCTTGGTTAGTGATCTTTTAAGATTAAGAGTATATATCATCTATATTATGGAGTTTCACAATTTCAGTCATGAACTTGAAATGATCCATAAATTCAATAATACTCAAGGCCACAAAATGGTACATAAATAAACATTCAATTCATGAACAAAGTTTTATGATAATTTATCGTATTATTGACTTCAAGATTATTACAAACTAACAAACTACACATTACACACATTTACACACATGTAAGTGGTGCACACATACACCATAAGCTTCCTCTGTGAATACAAGTCTAATTCATAAGTAATTAGAGCTTGGATGTAATGTAAAGTTCCTAGGGACCTTGTTTGTACATTATTTTCATTAATAAAGCTTTTACTTTAGCCATTTGATCTTCTTTTCTTATAGCTCTTGCTTCTTTTCTGTTTTGATGCAATGATCTTCCTTAAAAACATCTAAATAATGTATATAAACATTAAAAACATAAAATGTGCTGCTTTGATACAAACCTTTCATAAAAAGTTACGTTTTTGTACATTGTCTTCTATTTTCTGTCATTTTCTTCTTCTCTGCCTCCCTTGATTCTTTTTGTAAATTAATTAGAGGTAAAGATGAGTGTAGTGAGTGATATCTCCATATTATATCTAGTTTACAGCCCTAATTCGCGCTTAAACCTGTGTTTTAAAGCCTATAAATGTGGACTTTATACTTCTATTTCGATGAAATGTGGTTCTGCTATGTTTTGTTTGGTATTTTGCAGGAAAAAGGGCGAAAAACTGGTTCTGACTACTTTTCATCTGCCCTACCACATAGAAGGTTCCATAGCAGAGGCATCAAGTCTCCAAGATAAAACACAGGCATACGGCCCGTATGGGGTTCCCTACGGGCCGTAGGACGCTAAATGGGAACATCCAGCTGGAATCTGAAATCAGCTTAATTGAAGGAGGCCGAAAAGGAAACCTCTGGAGGCGTGATCTGGGGCATTAAAGGAGATACTCCTCACCAAAAAAAAGGGAATTCACCACTAGGACTTGGACAACCTTTCTTGGAGAAAAAGACAAGAGGAGGAAGAGAAGAAGAGAAGTGAAAAACGCGAGTTTGCAACAGATCTTCAGATTTTCCACTGTTTTGTCATGAACTCTTTTATTTCTTGTTATTTGTGTTATCTTATGAACATGAGTAGCTAATTTATTTTGTTTCTAGGGGTAAGATGTAGTTTCTAGTCTGGTTTTGTTGCTTGCTACTTGGATTTTGTGTTGAATGCTTTATTTTTACTTTGTTGAGTAGTATTTTGATTGCTTTATTTGTGCTTGCTTGAATTGATTAGTCATCTCTCTAGATGAATGCCCATATCTATGTGTTAGGAGCCAAGTCTATGACATTTAATCCAACCGAATAAAGTATATGAAGTAGGGTGAAACCAAGGAGTACCCGTGAAACTTTCCTTGAGGCGAAAGTCCTTGAATACTTTTATTATACCAACAAGTAACTTAGATAAATTAGGCCAAAATGTGAAAGTTGAGGTTTAACGCATCTAAGAGGGAAGTATTTGAGTCCGGTAATCGGGTGCTAAGCCAAAATGCGAAAGTTGAGGTTAGGCATCTAGATCTGGTCGATAGAAACCCTAAACATTATCACCAACATAGAAAACAATAGCTGCTGCATTAACTCGGGGTTCCATACGGACCGTATGGGAAACCTTACGGGCTGTATGCCTCGGGACTGAACAGAAATGAAATATGAACCCTGGAAACGCCTTTTTATTAATTGAAAACAACTTTAATTCTTTTTATTGTCTTTTAAACTTGTCATAATTCAGTAGAATTGTTAGAATCAAACCAAATCAATCTCTCTCACTTCTAGAATCTCAAGTAATTTTAGGATAAGTCCGGTCTTTTTCTTTCGTTCCCTTGGATCGATACCTTAGCATACTCATTGATAGGATAGTTCACTTGCTATCTGATTTGACAGAGTGTAACAAAGGTTTAAAAGGTATAGCTTGCTATACTGAAACTTTGTAGCATATATTCTGTGCGGAACAGTGAGCCACAAGCATCCTTGCTCATCTGACCCTTTGATTCATTTACAAAAATAATCAAAATAAGGGAAAAAGTGACTTAAATAAAAAGATAAACACACAAGGGTTGTTTAAAGTGAGCCACAGGCGTCCTTTACAACCCTCAACCCTAAGTCCACTTGAGAGAGCCTCTTTGCAATTAAATCCAAAGAAATAGTGAGGTTATGCCCTTTAAATGGCTAATTTCATTGTTTTGAAGGACCTAATTGCAAAAAAGTGAGAAACTGAGGACTAAGATGTAAATAAGCAGCAGTTATACTGCCATATGCTATTTACACTCTTTATCCAATGAAGTTTTGATGATATTGTTCTCTAAAATCAAGTGGATATGCTCAAAGTATGATTTCTAAAACAATCAAGGGCTTTCCTGCATATTTCCAAACTCTGACATGCTTTAAATATATTAAAATGATGATTTTACAAACTTTGAACCCTTTGATCTCTATTTTCCACTTTTCTGGTATGAAAACAGTGGCTAAATGCCCTTGAAAACTTGTATTGAACCAAACCAGACTCTAAAAGGGCTTATACCAGTCCCTGGTACCATGACAAACTCAGCTTCAGCATTTAATAGCATAAAAGGCATAACTGGTACAATGGAATCTATTGAAATGTGCATAAATGACCTCTGCTGACAGATCAGCCATTTCAAATCAATAGAAGGACCAAATTGAAAAATGGGCTTCATAGTCAGATAAATCACATCAAAATACACAAAATTGACATAAATTTCATCTCATTTGGACATTCCTTTGAAAAGTTATGGATCTCCAAAGTTAAGTTTTAAAAAGTGAAAATTCTGTAATTAAAATGGTAAAATTACCATACATGCCCCTGAGCTTGATCAAGCCATTCCACTGAGCTAGACTGCTCAGAAAAATCCCAAACTTGGAACAAAAATCCTTAACATATATATCTTTGAGTTTTAAGAATGAAATAAAACGAGCACATCATATACATAAATCAAGAGAAAATGGATTAAAAAGAACTGAAATAATAAGCTTTAATACGCTCCTCATGTCAAGTGGGTCTAGAATCCATCTCAATCCAACCCAAAACTTATAGTATGCTTGAATAGCCTTTTAAAAGGCCTAAATAAACTCCCTGAATGTCCAATTAAGCTTGGAAACCTCTGTACCAATCTCTGGTACCAATGTGACATGAAGACCGAAACTGCAAAACTCAAATCATGCCCAAAACCTATTTAAATGTGAAATTGATGTCTCCAGAGTCTTATATAGCCTCACACGATCCTAAACAACCAATCAATTGAAAGAAACCACAAAGAAATCAATATGGAATCCAACTGGTATCGGTGGATACTGTAGATGCTTGTTCCGTCGCCTCCGATGATCGCCGATGGCCGACAATGGTACCAATAGACTCCTAACAACCTCACGATCACAACCATGCCCTTGGCCGGCGCTGCCGTGGCCTAGATCGGCCGAAATGGGTTTGTCAGAGAATAACCCTAAGCCGATAAACCTTTGCACAATTCTCAAAGCCAGAAACACGAATCTTAAAGCAACCTATTCAATCAGATGAACCAAATTTGAATCAAATCCAACGGATCCTGACATTTGGGCGCCACTTGTCATATGTTTAAATCAATTAAAAGGTTAACCCGAATCTCAAAGTTCAAATTAGTGGTATCTGGAGCCCTGCACATTAATTAATGGTCCAGAACACATCTCAAAGCCCATTTAATCAAATCAGTTCTGCACTCATCTCAAAGCTCAATGATTTCAATCCAATGGCTTGTGCACATCTCAAAGGCTCAAAAGCCCAAATCTGAAAGCTCTGCACCTCAAAGTCCACATGTGACCAAAAGATATCCTTTTTCACATAAACCCCTCTGTTTATTTAAAATATGTATAAAAGCCCTTACAAATTTACACAAAGGTCCCTATCGGCATAAAATTTTCTCAAACAAACCCTTGAAGGCCCAAATTTCATTCCAAACCCTATTAAAAGCCCAGATCACAGTCTCAGGTGTTGGGTTTCGGAAACCACTTTTGGGGTTTCGCAGTAACCAAAACCCGTTTAGGCTTAAGGTGCGAAATGACCGTAGAACAAAAATTTCTACGGCCAACTTAAGCTCAGGATTAAACGGGCTATGAAAGGAAACATTCCAAGGCGGTCCACCTTCAGTATTCCTTTGGCATCAAAACCTAATTTAATCCTTTTACAGATCTACTCCATGATTGATTTCTAAAACTTTAATCAACCTACCAATTAAATAGACTAATATAACATATTTATACCTTGTTTCCAAATCACAGTTGGAATGCAGACTGAGCGTGTAGAGCTACATCATGGAAGGAATCGACTCGTCTCGGAGCATTAGACGTCTAATGCCTCTATCGGTTATCCACCAAGACTAACCAAAGAGCTGTTTATTTCTTCTGCCAGAAATACCATAAACTGCGGAATTCTACAAACACACTATTCACAGGAAAAAGACAAAAACCCATAAACACGAATTTTCGGTTGCTCAGTTTCATCAAATGAGCAAAACTGACATATTGCGAAATTCAGTAAAACACTATTTATCAATCCCGTAAATATACTCCACAACAACCCACAAGATTATACGTAAACTACGTATAACTTTTTTTTCTCAATCGAAACACTATTTGGGAGAGAAACCGAGAAAGAGAGAAAATACCGATTCGATTTTGCACGAAACGATACAAGTGAATTAGTGGTTTTTCTCTCTACATGCACCCCTCTATTTATAGGCTTTCGAGGAGGTTCACAAAAGACCAAAATACCCCTCAACATATGCCTATTTACAAGATATGCTATTGAATGGATAAGGATGACATATGGATAAGATCGATGACGTGTCATCTGGATAGGATCGATGACACGTCATGCGGATAAGCACGAATCTAAAAAGACCCGAATGTCCTCGGTCCAAACACAAATAATGTTCATATAATTATTCTAAACAATTATATATATTTTTTCTGCGGTTGTTTGTTTCGGTATCGATGACGTGTCATCTGGATAGGATCAATGACATGTCATGCGGATAAGGACGAATCTGAAAGACTCGAATGCTCTCGACCCGAACACAAATAATATTCGTATAATTATTCTAAAAAATTATATATATTTTTCTTGCGGTTGTTGTTTCGGTAATTTATACAAGTGTCATGCACATTTATAAAGTAACCGGTTAACTTTTATACAACGTGTCATACACGTTTCTAAATTAACCATTGTTTTTGCTTGTTATTTTTACATAACATTTATTATTTAATTATAACACGTATAATTAATTATAACTATCTTACTATTGATCATAACCAATTTATAATCAATCACAATAAGATTCTCCGATTAACGCTTATATGGTGTGACCCAATAGGATCTGTGTTATGTTGGTAAATAGAGTTAAAACTGTTTTAACTTCAATAATCATGGGTGGCGTCTGGCAACACATCATGACCATCCAAGTACACATATGATGTTGTACAGTACAATATCACGATCCAGTAAACAATTTACTTGTGTCTGTTCTTCTGTCTCATAGCTATCAGATTAGTTTCAATGTAGATGTGTGTCATTCTTGTAAACTTAATATTTTCTTGATCTTGAGCAGATTATCAAATATGATTACTCTTGTAATCATACCACGCGCTGATAATCTTATTCTATCAAGGGGCCCAAATAGTATTCTTGGCAGACTATCACTTCCTCAACTAAGCTATACATATGGAAATGCTACCGTTATGACTGTTTTTTACGGACAGCGGTGGATAACAATCACACATACATATTTCTCAGTGGGAACGATAAATACCTTATATTGTAGAACGTGACACTGAATGAAAACATAAATGACACGAACACAATTCTATTTAATGTTTCATTCGAGGTTTGTCAAACACCATGTTCCTAGAACATGTATTTATGTGATTAAAATGACATCTCGTGTCAGGTGGTTTGTAAAACTTAACCATATTTTAATCCACATACTAACCTTATAGCGGTAATTAGTGTTCCTGCTAATTACCTTGGTCAGTGACCTTTTAAGATTAAGAGTATATATCATCTATATTATGGAGTTTCACAATTTCAGTAATGAACTCGAAATGATCCATAAATACAATAATACTCAAGGCAACAAAATGATATTAATCATCCAATTCATGAACAAAGCTTTATGATAAATTATCGTATTATTGACTTCTAGATTATTACAAACTAACATCAGGTCGCTGGAAATTTACAAACAAGTCCCTGGAAGTATAAAATCTTCACAAATAAGTCGTTGCAAGTTCTTTTTTGCCATAACTTTTTCATACTAAGTCCAAATTAACTCAAATCAGTCCCAAATGAACCCAAATTAAATTTCCTATAGTTATAAATGATATTTGAATATATACACTTTCCACAAATAATCTGAAATGACCAAATTCCCCTCTCTCGACATATTTTTATAAATAAAAGTATAAAAATGATATTTGAATGCTCCTTTCAAATTAAAAACACATAAATGATATTTCTTATGAATATTCTCATATTTCAAAAGTATGGAATTATATCTTTCATGCATACATCACAGCAACTGACTTAAAACAAATTCAAAATCAAATGAGAACCAACCGCATGACCAAAATAGATCATACATGAGCCCCTTTTTGCCCTATTATTCAGTTCAATCTAAATAGGCATACATCCTGGAATGCTTGAGGTCTTTAGATAGACTCGAAAGGTCTTTCTGATGTAATTAACGGCGGGGGCTTACACCCGTCAGAAGTAAAACGTCCTCGCAGTCGAAAATAATAAAACCTCCGATAATCGATCATGAACATAGGTCGTCACAAGGGATGAACCAGGAGGAATGCAAGAAGCAAATTCTGAGTGAATGCCTTCCCCTGAGTTTGGTGACCTGGTCACATTCAAATAGATAGAGCACTGAACCCAGCCGGGAACATCTACACTCACCCACACGTAAAAATTCTGCACTGTTAGCTAACCTGACGTTGTGCAACTTTCTACGCCCTACAAGTTGATAAATGAATTTGAAAGATTTATGAAAAATTGAAAAGTGCCTCCAAGTAGCTTAGGCATGATGTGTTGAGAATATCAGTACCAGAGAGCAATCACACAACACAAAAATAAAGAAAATTGAGAGAGAATCAAAATCAGAATACACAAATTTTACATGGGAAACCCTCTAGGGGAAGAAAACCCATGGCTGCTTGCCAAAACAAATCCATTATTTCTCAAAGTCAGTTACAACAAATTATAGAGAGATTTAATGCATATATAAAATACAAAACCCACTGAAAGTGCATAAAAACAGACTAATCTGGACCGCACATCTTAATGGGCAACTTGACTAATCTGGACTGTCGGTTAAAGGATTTTCATGCAATTTGACTTCTCAGAAATAATTTTCTTCGAGCTCAACAGACACCCCTTGCCACCCCCTGCATACTCCTAGAATCAAGCCCACATACATAACATGATGTGCCCCCACTGATATGCCGCATTGCTTCTCTATACAATGATGTCTACTCTACTTCTAATATCGAACTAGCCTATTCAGTCGGTTAATAGGAGTTGTCAGTCGTAGTGGCTGTGGAAGCGGTTCTCTGTTCTTGTGACAAAACCCTAGCTTACTTGGGAGCAGATATGAACAAAGAAATCGACGGAGAGGCGAGAGGAGAGTTTTGCCAAGGTCGAATCAGGCGGGAGCGGCAAGAGGAGCGACAAGAGGGTTGTGTTGGGATAGTAGAAAGAATTTGGATAGAACTAATTTGCATTATGGATGAAAGAATGAAAATGGGTGAGAGAAAGGGAAATGATATCCTCTGTGGAGTTTTTTTGTGCGGAGCTTTTAATCTGGTCCGTTCGTTTCGGATCGGATGGACCAAATTAAAAGTTTCGCAAATTTTGAGATTTTTTTTAATTCAGGCAAGATCTGATCTGGTCCATCTAATTTGAAACGAACAGACCAGATTAAAATCTCCGCACAGCTCCGCACAGAAAAACTCCGCAGAGGATACACTTCCGAGAGAAATGAGGGGTCAAGATTCGGACCGGAGCGAATTAGAATTTCTCATCAAGCACTCTGTTTGGAACAAATCTTAGTGCACGAATGAAAAGACCAGATTTTGGGAGCTAATTGTGGCAAAAGTTGTTGGGGCATTTGAGCCCTATATATAGAGAGAGAGAGAGAGAGAGAGAGACACCCTTCTTTTTGTGCTCCTAACGTGCACCCTCCTCTCATATCTTTATTTTTAAAGTTCAAACAGTTGATTCAAACCTTCAAATGTGTTCTTCATATTAAAATATGCTTGGAGACCAAATTTTATATTTTTTGAAATTTTTTTACTATTTCTTCAGAATTTTTGAAAATCATCACTTTGCTGAATTTTTTATTATTGTTTAGCTTAATCAAAAATTCTGAAAAAATAGTAAAAAAATTTTCAAAAAATGTAAAATTTGGTCTCCAAGCACATTTTAATATAAAGAACACGTTGGAAGGTTTGAATCAACTATTTAAACTTTGAAAATTAAGATATGAGGTGAGGGTGCACGTTAGGAGCACAAAAGGAATGATGCATTTTAACCCTCATATATATAGGAGTCCAAACAGTCGATCCAAACCGTTTAGCATGATATTTATATTAAAATGTGGTTGGAGATAAAATTTTAGATTTTTTTAAAATTTGTTTACTATTTATTAAGTATTTTACAAAAATGTTGTTTTTCAGTGGTCCATAATTGTCTAAAAACAACAGTTTGTAAAATACATAATAAATATAAAAATTAAAAATAAAATAAATGTGAAATTTGAGCTTCAGGCACATTTGAATATAAAGATCATGTTTAATGTTTTTGATCGACTGTTTGAACTTTAAAAATTATAAAATTGAATTGTTGTAAGATGTTGTAACTTTGAAATGTTGTAAGTGGATTGACTGTTTGAACTTTGAAATATATATATATATATGTCACACCCCAAATTCACCGGGTGCGACAGCCTGCCGCGTGTATCTATCGAGTGTCACATATACACACAAGGCAATGGATCTTTTATATGCATTACCAATATCCTCATTTGTTGTGTCCGCATAATAAACCTGAAAATAATCGGGGAGAGGGGATGAGAATAAATTCTCAGTGCGAATTTGCCACAGTTCAGACTATTGGACTTGCAATCAAACTCTATATTCAAAAATGAAACCCAAACAATAACAATGCAAACAGATATATATAAGTAATCATAAATAACATAATGCCACTACTCGACAACAATTAATCAACCTGAAACACAGTTCACGGAATTTCCAAGATAAGTTTCAAAACACAACATAATTATTTGGCTTAACTCGATTCATAACTCAGTTCATTAGGGCTACAGTTGTTCTTTCGAGTTGAACCGTTATCAAACCCACATCTGTAGGGTTACAGACGCCTACAGATGGCCAACCAAGCTGGACCTTTTATCTGACACCCATCTGTAGCTGTTTTGGCTTAACCATTTCCTAAGGTCCGGTTACAAGTCACCAATACAGGTCAACTTGACAAATTCAATCACACGGAATCAAAGTTACCTATACATGTCAACTTTGCTAAATCTCAAGCAAATATATCAAAGCCACATATACAGGCCAGTCTCACAAATCATCACAGGTCAACGCATAAGTCAGCAGCGTCACCTTATCCAGCCACCTAAACAGGTCGGTCTGGCAAATTCTAACAGGTCAAACGCATAAGTCAGCAGCGTCATCCTATCCAGCCGCCTAAACAGGTCGGTCTGGCAAATTCTCACAGGTCAACGCATAAGTCAGCAGTGTCACCTCATCCAGCCACCTAAACAGGTCGGTCTGGCAAATTCGAACAGGTCAACGCATAAGTCAGCAGCGTCACCTTATCCAGCCACCTAAACAGGTCGGTTTGGCAAATTCATAAACACAGGTCAACAGATAGGTCACCGTTACCTTATCCAGCCACCTAAACAGGTCGGCCTAGCAGATTCATTCACATCAAGAACAATTAATAGAACTAATCAAATAATAACTATACCAACATGCCAATTAATCTTAACCTAACAATTCAATTCATTCTCAGTTATGCAAGAATCAATATGCAGCATGAATTCCAAAATATGCAACAATTAATCATTCAACATGACAAACGAATAAACAGTTTAATTCTTGAAAATAAAGTATCAAACAAGTCCAAGAATCCCGCACCTTAGTATGACGAGCGTACCGCTTAGTTACGGATCAGGCGTCTAGAATTACCTCGCGATATTTTGCTCGATTGAGCCTACACCTATATTATACGTTTACTTGATTTAGTTCGGTTACATTATGAAAACTTAAATTCTAAAAGCCGTCTTTTAATTCGTCAATTCTTTTATACCTTCCGACTCATTTATAATCATTTTAATTCAAGTCCATTTCCAAATTTACATATATGGTCGACCCTTATATAAACTTTCACCTTATTACACTTTGGTCCATTTGACGTATCAATTATTTTATTCCAATTCAATTGAATTAAAGACCCATAATTTAGTAAAAGTTTAAGTCTCATATTTAAAATTTACAATTCATTCTCCTTATTTTTATCAAAATTCCCAAGGCTTGTATTTTGCACAAAACAACCCTCAATTTAATTTATTTACATTTTTGGTCCCTGTCAAGACAAGGGCTGGTATACACACACAAAATCAGCACAGTACCAGCACTTCGCAAATCAGCATAACAACACCACAGCACAGGTCAAACCGCCTCAACAAGGCATCAACAAACAACAGCAAAACTGGAAGACAGAACAAGGCAACCAGATCAGCAAGGCAACCAAGCACACACAGGAAAACAAGCCAACCAGACTACCAAAACAGAAACAAGCACCAGGTCAGATCAGAACAGGCACACCAGCAACCAGCGAACTAGAAACAACCAACAGGTCAAGCAAACCAGCACAACAGAATAGGCAAGGCCACAACAACAGAACCCGCAAAACAGAATAGTCACAGAGAGTAAGGCAAACAAGAAATCAGCACCACAGAACAGAACAGAACAGTTACTGGTACGGTACCAGTCAAGCATCAACCAAGTCGAAGCAACACAAGCACCTACACACACTGGTCTGAGCGAACCAGAACAGAAAAATGAAGGGGGCAGCCATGAGAATAAGGCACACAACCCAAGTCAGATCCTTGCCGAGAAAATCAACAACTCGTGCAACGACAAAATTCGATCAATTTAAACGAGCTCTACCAAAATTTACCCGATTGAGTCATCACAAGATGGATTGGGAAAAGAACGGCCGGCTCCAACTAAGCACCAGACAGCACTAAGCCGAGCACCGAGGTAGCACCACCTCAACCCTAGAAACTAGGGTTTCATGGGAGGGAAAGGGGGGCGAGAAAAGAGGAGGAGGGGCGGGGGTTTTCCGAACCGAGAAGGAGAGCGAGAGGAGAGGGGGGCGTGGGCGTGGCCGGTTTGCCGGCGACGGGAGGGGGCGGAGCCCCTCTGTTTTCTCTTTCCGCAGAAGAGAGGGAAAGGGGGACGGGTAGGGTGGGGGGCTGTCACGGTAGAGGGAGAGGAGAGAAAGAGATATATTAATTTGGGTTGCTTTAAGATTCGTGCAGGATCAGATGGGAGGTTGATATAATTTAAACATTTAAGATCCGTGTTAGATTTAATCGGATGGTCCAAACAATTTCGAATTTCAATATGATCTCATTTAATTGGTTTAAAATCTGTTTCTCCTATAAATTCGAATCGAAAGTTCATAATATTTTTGTAATTATATTTATGCATATAATTCGTATATTTATTTCTCAATTTAAGATTCGAATAATTTGATTTTCATTTTATGTAATTATATATATTCAATTTTAGAATTCGAATAAATCGATATCGGATAGTATCTATGTCTATATATATAAATATCAAATCAAATCCTTAAAATTCTCAAATAAACGAAATTGGTAACTTTTATATAATTTATCTCGTACGAGTAATTTCGTATAATTACATTCTTATTTGGAATTCAATTACTTATTTATTAAAACAAATCTAATTAAATCAATTTCTTCTTTTTCTAACAACTTAAAGAAATTTGTAACGGATTTATGAGTTTCTAATTTACCGAATTACTATAATTTTATTCATAGTGCTATATTTTATTTTATTTCTAAATCTCTAAATTTTATTATACATAATTTCATACAATATTTATATCTCGAAATTTTAGTTTCATTTTAGTCTGTCAGAAAATTTCTGAACGATCGTTAAGTTAATTAAATTTTTTATTTAAGTCAAATGATCGATTTAGAAATTTAATCATGTTTTAAAATTTTGGAATGTAACAATATATATATAGGCTATGGTTAATTTGCTGCCGGCGGTGCTGCCGCCTTTTTTTTTTTTTTTTTGATGTCCAAACAACAAATCCAAACCATTAGATGTTTAATCTATACTATAATCTACTTGGAGACCAAATTTTATATTTTTTGGAATTTTTTTACTATTTATTAAGCTGGCTTGAAAACCGCTGATTTTAATGCTACATAAATTTACTGAAATCAGCAGTTTTCAAACCAGCTTAATAAATAGTAAAAAAATTTCAAAAAATGTAAAATTTGGTCTCCAAGTATATTATAGTATAGATTAAACATCTAATGGTTTGGATTTTTTATTTGGACATTAAAAATTAAAAAAAGGCGGCAGCACCGCCGGCTAAAATACTGCCAGTAAAAAATTAGCCAGACCCTATATATATATATATATATATATATATATATATATATATATATATATTCTTTTATTCCTATTTTTTGCAAGTAATAAATACATGTACATGCTCATCAATTTCAAATTTGAATGTAGTATAAATTCTAATACGTTCTAACTTTCTTATCATAAAAATGATGATGATGATAAAAATTAATTAAATAGGCTTAAGGGAAGTTCGATTCTTTAGAATATTTTGCGAGTTATTAAATTTTTTTTTTTAGTTTAGTGTTTTTAAATATCATCTAACAATTTCTTTGATAAAAAAACATATTTATAATAGGTCAAATGATTGTAATTTCTAAATTTATTATTTTATTCTCATAAAATCTAATATAGTATTATAATCTTTATCTCGCTCCACGACTGAATCCACTTCTTCGACCTCTGCTGCACTCCGACGGCGACCGGATTTAGTTACTATCGCGCTCCAATCAAAATGTTGATCACCGTAATACTTTAATCGCTATCTCACTTCATGATCAGATTCGCTTCTTCAACTGCTGCTGCGCTCCGATAACGACCGAATCTACTCACCGTTGCGCTCTAATTGAGATGTTGATCACCCTAACACTATCTCACTCTACAACCGGATATGCTTCTTTGACTTTCGCTGCGCTCCAACGACGATCGAATACTTACCATCATGTTTCTATAGAGATATGAACTCTACGCTTCAAGCTCTGATGATACTGCACTTCTGACTCCGATCGGCTTCGGTTTCTCCCCCCTCTCTCATTCTCCTCTTCGGTCAAGAAGGTAGAACTGAGAGAAAAAAGATGTTGTGTTAAAACTAAAGACTACAGAAATGGAGTTAAACAGAGAAGAAGAGAGGCTGTGTAACCCTAGATACAAGCAAATCGCCTTATTTCGCTGAAAAGCGAAAGAGCACTTTAGTGAAAAAAAAGGTACCTCGTTGCGGCATATATAATTGCTTTGTGGGTTATCTTTTTACATAATTCAAATTTTCAGTTTAAATTTGAACCATCCATTACATATTAATACGAATATTTAAAATATATACTCCTTATTAATTTATCAAATTCGATTTTTTTGACTGATTTTATTTTAATATACCAAAAGAACCTATCTCATATGATTTATGCGCAATTGCTCACTCAGACCAGCGCTGCAGGAGCAATTTTTTTTTTTTAGAAATTTTAAATTAAATTATTGCAAACAAGAATAATTATTTTTTCTTTGAAAAATAAATGATACAAAACTATAAATTCAGTCTCAAAGGAGCAAGCTAAATCACTAAATTAATAGTTTAGTTTTATTAAGTGTCACGAGTGCCACACCAACAGTTACACTACACAGTAAGACTGAATCATTGATTCGGTGATATTGACTTCTATAGTAGATTTATTGGAATCAAATCAATCATTCAGATATATCAATAGCTTTTAAAAAATTTATAACGAATACACGTTGTTAGGAAACAGAGTCAGATTTTTAAGCTATGGAGATCAAATACAAACTGGGAGTCAATCATATAAATTTGTTCATACTGAATGAGAGTCAGTTTGACAGTATAGATAACATTTTATCCTAAATTATATAAAAAGTCATATAAAATACAAAAAATGAAAAATTAATAGGATCAAATAATCAATTGATCCCATTCATTATACATGGCTCCGCCCCTGCACGTTGCAACTTATATAAATTACTACAACTCCAGTAAAATAAAATCAAATACGTAAAATAGGAAAAAAAAAAATTGTTTCTGATAATTAATTTTTTCTATTTCTTAAAAAGAAAAATTGCAGCAGGAGTGCCTAAAAATTAAAAAAATATGTTGGAGGTTAACACGTGGAAATATTGGAGGGGTTGTTTTGTTTTGTTTGTCATGTTATCCGAGACTCAGCCCCACGTTGCAGCCTTTTGGTTTATTCCTTGCAAGAGCTGGAAATTATTGAATTTATTATTTTTAGATAAATTTAAATTGCTAATATATGTTTATCTTAAATCAGTTTAAAAAGAATCTGACTTTTCAGTTTTCACTATATAAAAGGAAGAGCCCAATAGGTCGGAACATATTATATATATAATTAAATTTGGTTGAATTGTCTAATTTACAATTGACGGCTACAATTTGATTATTATGTTTTATAAAATTGGTAGAATTTTAGAGAAGAGGTTATTTCAATAAGGTGCCTTAATTTTTGTTCAAATTATGAACTTGATTACTTGAACATCGGCATTGTTTATTTATTTATTTCTTTATTTATTTATTTATTGCACGAGTGATGCGCTCATAAAAATAAATTAAAATCACAAACTGAAATGGGCATTAATTTATTCAATGCAGTTTACTTGGTTTGTTTATTTATGAAACATTAATATTATACAAATAGACTAAAATAATTATAAAATTTTACATAAATGCATTGCTCATGAAACGAAAATAATAATTTAGATTTCTCGCCGAAATTTCAAATTAAAATATTAATAAGTATAAGAACACGTGGCATCTAAATTTTTTTACAATATTTATTAAAAAGTTTAAAATTCCGGTAGGCTAAACCTGGACTTAATCAAACTCGAAACGTAGTAGCTTGTTTGCCCTTTTCTATAATATTTACAAAGGCACCAAAAATACAAATAATGCTTGCATTTTTCTTCCTTTATTTTAGAAAAAAAAAAATATATTTATAGTATATTGTGTCGTTTAACGTGTACATTTTTCTTCCTTTAGTTTTCCTTTCTGTTATTTTTCTATGTTTTGATTTGATTTGATTTGATTTTTTTCGTTTTGAGGGAGCATACAGAACGTGACTTGAAGAAAAAAATATACATAGATACATCATACATGTACATTCTATTGTTTTTCTTATTTTTTTAATAGTGGGTCCGGGTTAAGGATTTAGTGGAAGGCCACAAATTGCATTAATTAACAAAAGAAATGGTCGTGCGTGAACCTCTGTTCTATTTACTACTATTTTCAAGAAGCATTAATTATTTTATTTGTTTGAACTTTGAGAGGTATGTGCTTGCCGTTTTCTTTTTCTTTTTTTAACATATTTTTATAGTTCATACGGACAGCTGGAGAGCCATAATAAAATTAATTTGTTGCGAGTACCATAATTTGGTGCCGACTTAAAAAAATGTACTAAGGTAATATATAGAAAAATAAAAAGCCCCGAAAGAAATGTCAAACATTAATTTCTTTTTTTTTCTTTTTATAAAAAAACGAATACAACTGAATATTTACTTATTTTATGAGTTCAACTTTTAAAGAAAATAATATATAATAATATATGAGAGAGAAATATATTTTAAACGAAATGATATATTCTATAAGTACAATTTGTAAGGAGAAATATTCTGTGATATCATATAAGAGAGAAGCAGCTTTTAAAAAAAATAATCCATGAATAATAAAATTGCTTATATATTAAAATATTTAAATAATGTTGTGCTAATAAAAAAAAAAGCAGTGCTAATATCATCATCATCCATTCCTGCTTTATGAGATAGTATTTGAGATTTCTAGAAGCAGCATGAAGCCTAATTTTACACGGTGGCATTAGGCGTGTATGCCATTTCTTTTCCTTTTTTAAGACAAAATTGAATATATATATATATATATATTTTTTTTCTTCTTAATTTTACTTTTTAACATAGAATTTTTCTTTTCCAAAATTAGATTATACAGGCTGTCAGGCTGCTGATCCAATGGAGAATATTTTGGGCCTAATGTGGCCCGTGATAAGAAAACCCAAGTTAGTTAGTTAGCTAGCTAGCTTAATTATTATATCAAGTTTCTCACATTAGGCTTAGGGCATCAGCTAGCTAGCTAGCTAGCTTATTAATTGGTCAAGCTTTGCTGCTTTAGGTGGAAATTAAGACATTTAATTAATTAAGATGGAATTTGGGCACCATGGTGGCATTTGTGACCTTAATTAATTAGTTAAAACTTTTATAAAGAAAATTCTTACTAATTAATTCTCATCACATTAATTAATTCATATCAGAACGTACGTACGTATATATAATATATATATATATATATATATATCTAGCCTCGATCTCTTCATCTCTTGCTGCACATGCATGCATGTACCCACCGTATACGGTATATATACATAATAGTACGTAACATGTAACATGTGGCTGCATGTGGAATTCACGTGGACATCAACATGTGGCTACATGATCCATCCATTTATATTTATATATTTAATACTAACTATATATATATCCCGGCCTATCATTAATTAAGTAAATTTAATTCATAGCAGACTCACTCGAGCATACTTGCATGGTAATTAATAATTCTACGTACCTTTAATTATTTTTGAATCAACCATGCATGCATACTTGAACAATTAATTGCTTCGAAACATGATCACAAAGAGAACTAGTAGCTAGGTACGTACCAGTACTGTTGACTTTAAATTTCCATTTTCATGTTTTACCTATATAGCTAGCTAGCTACTAATTAAACTAATTAATTTTTGTTCCCCCAGAAAATTAAAGATACATATATGTACAGTCAATATATATATATATAGAGGATACAACCACTTCTATCCGGCCAGATCACCAACTTTATAGTTCATGATACATGCATACTAAACATCAATTTATGTTGCTTCAGAAAAATTAAATTAAATTAAATTGTAAGATAAATATATAGATAATGAATGCAACTCATTTCAGAGTAAACTTTCATCGCCAAATTTTCCATGGATTAACACGTACTGTACGTAATTATTGAAATGCTTCCTCGATCGTGTCTACCCTTTCCTTAATTTTTGTCGACGTTGTGAAGCGTCTAAAGCAAAAGATCGAAGCTTTCTTCATGAGGGGATCGACAAGCATTAAAGTTTTTTTTTTCTCTTCTCTCTCTCTTATTCAATTCAACATATATATATTATTGTAAATTTAAGGGACACCTTTATTTAAATGGAAGGGTAAATTGTCAATTCAATTCAATTTTTAAATTAACTAAATAAAATGTTATATAAATAAAAAGAGATAGAAGAAACAAATTTAATTAAGTTCTTGTTAATTGGCTATTTTACAATTTTACATGAGCACACTGCTAATTTTCCCTACTTTTAATATATATATATATATATATATATGATGTTTCCTCTCTTTTAGTTGAAAACATCAACAACAAAAACTATACAATTTAATTATGTAGGAGCTACAATAAAAACATAGTAATCATTTTTGAAATATTGATACGCATTAAAGTGTAGAAAAAATAATTTTTTTTCTTCCTATTTATTTCTCTATTCTTCTGGTCCCCTTGTGGTCCCCAATGTGTGCAATAACTACCTTATCTGTTAAACCAACTCAGTTAAAATCAACAATTGCTAAGATTTTTAACTGTTCGATCGGTCTCTCTTTCTCTACGCACAGACCACCTGTTCGACCTTTGCTTGAGCCCCAAATCCTCGGAAAAACCATGAGCATCTTCCTGATAGTTTCGCTGCCATGAAGGCGCATATTTCGTCCATGAATTCAAGCACGCCACCGATAGCCTCGCCGATAAGCTCCCTCCATCTCTCGCCACTGCCTCCTCTTATGAGTCTTATCCATCTCTACCCGCCACGAACTGGATCCCTCCAGTTTGCTTCCCTTTTCCCCTCCACTTGTCCATCTACACCAAGTCAAATGCTTTATTTTGTAACTAATTTTTCAAGCAAAAAGACACAACCGAAAAAGATAGAATGACTTATATAGCTGGGAGAGAGAAAAACCTAGAGTGAGAGAGGAGCAAATGAATACTTGCACGACGAACAATCCGAAAGAATGTCATCATGGATCTATTTTGAAATAAAAAATTGCATAGAAAACATTCGTGGTTTTATATTCGCAAATTTTCTCACAGATCATCAGAAATATTTGTGAGATTGAACGGAGAAAAAAACTCATCTCTAAAAATGTGTAAAAGATAGGTGTGTGATGCATACAGTTATTTTTTTTTTGAAATACTTGATATCTTAGATATGAATATTTAATATATTATATATTAACACTTGCACGCATAGGTATTCATATTTGTACCGGTCAGTTGTAAAATCTATCAAATATTAAACGGTTCCTCAAATAGTTAGTGGTCTTCTAGTTAATAAACAGTTACCTCAGATAATTAATGACTGGAGAATGAATAAAAAAAAAATGAACTGAGAGATAAGGGATAGTTAGGCGCTCCATAAAATTTAATTAACATGTTTTTTAAGTATTTAACAATATCTCCTATTTCAATCATGCGTAATTTATAGGAAAAAAAATCATTATTATGACGACCTAGTATTACTTTTATAATTTAAATTGAAAAAACTACTAAAGTAAGTTGAAATAATATAACATAGTAAATTCTAACTTTGCACATGAATAATTTCAAATAAAATTTCTTAGAAAATCTATGTATTTAAAAAAAAAAGATAGATGAAGGTGAATCTTTCAAATTTCATATTATTATTATTATAATAAAAAAAATTCTCCATATAAATTTGGAACCCATGATCTCTCACATCAAATATCATACATCAAATATCATGCGTTCTTGTTACCAGAGAAAATGTTAATTCTTAAAAATCTACATATTTATTCCTCACATCCACATGATAAAGGAGTTTGGATTCTCTCTAATTTGATTTTTTTTTTTCTAAAAATCAAAATGATAATTTTTTTTAATGAAATAGTTGTAACTAATTATATTGTGCAAGTACGCATGCTAAGTGTCGGATTAGCATATATAATTTATACAACACTATTACATATTGACCTCTGTGAGTTTATTAATTAATTGTTAGAGACCTCGACATGAAATGATTCTAATTTTTTGTGATGTATGTCAACTTAGTTTTAATTGTCAATAGATATTCTTTAAGTTACGTTGATGGTGGCTTTGTGGGTTTGTAACGATCACACTAAAACAATGAGTATGAGATGAATTTTCTTGTGACGTGTCAAATTAAGTGTAATTAGTCATCTGTCGTCATATATTAATAGCAATCCCAAATCCCAATGAGATGAATAGACATGACCTAATTCTAGAAATTACAAATACAACGGCAGCCAGCGCTCCTGCCGTTACCTTTTTCTAATTAAAACAATTTTGCCATATTACAGCTTCAGCTTTCAAATACTGGGAAACTGGGATCCATTAATTAAATCTGGAATTTTTCTTATAAAGTAAGGATATATTACAAATAATCTTGATAATATTTAGAAAATTAAATATTTTTCTAAAATAAAAAGATATTATTAATGTTTTTTTGAGAAAACAATAGGGGTCCAGCCCATATTTATATTAACCTTAATTGGTTATGTATTAAAATACATTTAAGTTAAGGGGCTATCGTATTATAGTTGATAAAATAAAAGCATGTAAGAAAAAAAGTAAGTCGTTGGATGGTCCATGTGAGCAGAGAAAAGAAAATCAAACGGATAGAAAAGACGCGATGATGTGGCACTGGCAGGAGAGCTGGAGAGGAGATTGTATTGTATTGTATTGTATTGTAGCAGTTTATATTATAAATAGAATAGAATAGAATAAACCCCATTCCCATTCCCATTTTTCTCCAGTGGTATTGGTGCCATTTATTTTCCTTCATTTCAAAAATGAAGATGAAGATGCTTACCATTTCCGCGCTCCTCTTAGTCTTAGTCTTAGTCTTAGTGAACCCGGTCCGGTGTACCGACGAGGACGAGGACATAGCTTTCCTTTCTCAGGACGACGTGGATGAGGTCCATCAACATTTACCCCAATTCAATCCTGAAGAAGAAGATCTGTCCGTCGCAGACTCCGATCTGCCCCCCCAATTCAATCCTGAAGAGAATGAGAATGAGAATGAAGACCACGTGGCCCATTTTGACGAGAGCCACGTGGTAGTTTTGACGGACGCCAACTTCAGCTCCTTCATAACCAGAAATAAACATGTGATGGTGGAGTTCTATGCGCCGTGGTGCGGCCACTGTAAGACTCTGGCGCCAGAGTACGCAGCTGCGGCAAAGGACCTGGCCGAGGAAGGTGCTGAGGTGGCACTGGCCAAGGTTGACGCTACAGAGGAGAGCGATCTGTCACAAAAGTACGACATTCAAGGGTTTCCCACTGTTCTATTCTTCATTGATGGTGTGCGCCTTGACTACTCAGGTGGGAGAAGCAGGTGAGTCAGTGAGGAGATCTGAATTTCACTTTCACTTTCCCTTTCCCTTGCCCTTTCCTTCCGCGTTTATTTAATAAATCATAAATCATAAATCATAAATCATAAATTTGGCTACTCTACTAGGGATACAATCGTGGAGTGGATTAAGAAGAAAATTGGACCAGGGGTTCACAATATCACAACACTTGAGGAAGCAGAGAAGATTTTCACTTCCCAAGACAAAATTGTCGTAGGCTACCTTCATTCTCTCGTGGTAACTTCTCAACTTGTTATTATTTATCTTCTATCTTTATTATTCCATACCTAATTGGGTGTTACTTTGGCTATATAAGTTTTTGAGTTTGCAATTTGGGTTATGCAATGCACAAACATCATAGTCAAAGCCTAACTTTTTGTGTTTGCAATTTGGGTTATGCAATGCACAAACTTTTCAATTATACAATGCTTCTTGCAGTATAGTGGACAAGGGTTGTAATTCAACTTGTCTTTTTGCAGTGAATAGGTACAAGTTAACAATTCACTTAACAATCCATTATAATGTTCATAGTGCGACTTATCTGGTGGAAATATCTTAACATTAACTTTAGGATGTCGTTGGTCCTAACAAAATTATGTCCAAATTATAAGTTGGTCTGATCTGTTTTAATTTGTCCCCCTTCAGTTCTCCCATTCCTCTCTTCTCACCAATTATTTTGTTATCTCCCGCACCTTTATCTCTTCCTTCAAGCCGAGAGTGAGGGACAAAGTGGCTTCATTGAATCAAATGTCAAGTTTAGTGACTTGAGAGGGGTAATCAACATTGAGTGACCAATTTGTGATTTTTGGAAATGTTTAATAGCCTCCCCTAGATTTTCCTGAATTTTAAATTCATTTCTGTTGTAAATTGAGTTTGCTTTGCAAATGTGGATGTGGATGTGGATGTGGATGAAAGAGCATACAACATACCTGCAATCAAGGAAAGGAGATACAAACCCCCTCTAATCATCTGAACCTGAATCTTATATCTATCTCATCCTACTGATATATTTACCAGAATGCAACATCACATCTCCAGATTATATAAAATAAATTTGATAATTGATTGCAGGGTGCTGATAGTGATGAGCTGTCAGCTGCCTCAAAACTTGAAGATCAGGTCAACTTTTACCAGACTGTAAATGCAGATGTGGCCAAGCTTTTTCACATTGACCCCAAGGCCAAACGCCCTGCATTGGTTTTGCTGAAGAAAGAGGAAGAGAAACTGACATACTTTGGTAAACATTTACTAAATAATCAGTAACACTTATCTTGATTCAACTATTGCACTTGGTAGCTTTATCTAAGTGATTTGATGGCAATATTATAATTTTGCAGATGGAGAATTGAGTACATCTAGAATGGCCGAGTTTGTAGCTGCTAACAAGCTTCCTTTGGTGACCACTTTTACACAAGAAAGTGCCCAATCTTTATTTGATAATGCTATTAAAAAACAGGTTCGATTTATCAGTCTTTTTTTTATCAAGTTGTTCCAAAGATTATCTATCAGACCAAAAGATAAGTACATTTAAGTGAATGCAAAAAGGTTATTTGAAAAAGAAGTATATAAATATTCTCACATTTTATATGTGATATGAAGTTTTTTTAATGATGTTTATTATATTTTATATCTACTTTTGGTGTGCTTATTTATAGGTTTTGCTCTTTACCTTGTCTAATGAGACAAGTGATGTCCTGCCTGTTTTCCAAGAAGCTGCAAAGTCATTCAAGGGAAAGGTATGTCATTCTTTACTGTTAGTTTCTTCTCTTTCCTTTTTCTTTGTGAAGGTTTAAGTTGTCACTATTTATTTTATATCATGCTTGATTGGTTGCAGATAATATTTGTGTCTGTGGAGAAGGACAACGAGGAAATTGGTGAACCAGTTTGTGCTTACTTTGGTGTAACTGGAGAGGGACCTCAGGTCAATTTTTGCACAAGTTCTAGCTGCATATTTTTCATATATACTATTAGTTCTTTTACTTGTCTAACGCCTAAAAGACGATTTTTTTCTCATTAAATAAAATAAAACAGGTTATTGCATTCTCTGGAAATGAAGATCAAAAGAAGTATTTTCTTAAGGGTGAACTTACCGTGGACAACATTAAGGTATAGTTATGTATGTGTGTGTAGGCAATTTATCAAATGACAAACAAATTACTTTACCTCTCAATAATGCTTTTTTTTAATCTCTTTAGAAATTTGCTGAGGATTTTTTGGAAGACAGGCTTCAGCCATTCTTCAAATCTGATCCAATTCCTGAAACTGTAAGCATCTTAACTATGCATCCTCAATTTTCTGTTTGGACTTCCTGATGTCTCTAATTTTGGCACATTTCAATTTTTGGTATAAATGGTACAGAACGATGGCGATGTGAAAATAGTTGTTGGAAATAACTTTGACGAGATTGTACTGGATGAATCCAAAGATGTTCTTCTAGAGGTTGGTCCTACTACTTTTTCTGCTACAACCTACGTATAAATCTCTAAACTAGGTTATGCAATTATGATTTTCACTTGACTATAAAATTAAATGGATTTAGATATATGCCCCATGGTGCGGCCATTGTGAAGCACTGGAACCCATATATAACAAGCTGGGAAAACATCTACGTGGCATAGATTCTCTTATTATTGCTAAAATGGATGGAACCTCCAATGAACATCCCCGTGCTCAGGTCTCTCTTCACTTTCTCTTTGACATTCATATATTTTTGTGCAAATCTATCTCCCTCCCTCTCCCTCCCTCTCTCTCTCTCTCTCTCTCTCTCTCTCTCTTTCTCTCTCTCTCTCTCTCTCTCTATATATATATATATATATATATTCTAAATTAATTTGTTTTGATGGATATCAGCAAGATGGCTTCCCCACAATTCTCTTCTTTCCTGCTGGCAACAAAAGCTTCGAGCCGGTACACACTCCCTTAGTCTCAGTGGAACACAATTCTTGTTGAAAGTTGTTTTTGTAGGGCTTAAGATATATAGATAATATATTTTTGTCGTCTCTAATTTAGATTGTCTATGATGGGGAGAGGACAGTGGTGGAATTCTACAAGTTCTTAAAGAAACATGCTTCCATACCTTTCAAGCTCAAGA
This sequence comes from Carex pumila, assembly GCA_033356055.1. NCBI lineage: Eukaryota > Viridiplantae > Streptophyta > Magnoliopsida > Poales > Cyperaceae > Carex > Carex pumila. The sequence continues at coordinate 209,060 of JARJHM010000368.1, forward strand.
AACAACATACCACTCCATCAGTCACAAAGTCTAAGAGCACAACCGAAGCCAGTGCAACAGAGTCTAAGGAGGCTGATAAGGATTGGAAGGATGAATTGTAGAAACAGCCATAGTTTAGTTTTGAAATTAAATAATGAGAGTGAGTTGAAAGAGATGTTAAATTAATATAGGATAATAGGAGCCATAGTTTAGTTTAGCAAGAGGAGGAGAGCGGTAGAGAATAAAAGGCTACTCTTTTAACTTTTCTCTTTTTTAGCGTAAACTTGTAGCTTATATTTACCAGGGACCACCATTGGTTGCTAGAATGCTAGTGTCTGCTTGCCTATGACCACCATTCATTTAGTTGCATTGCAAGGTTAGCTCTAATCTAAAGTCAGCCAGCAAGTCAAATCACTCACACTCACACTCACACTCACATATTGATATGACATATTTTTATGGACTTCTCATCTCAACATCTGTGGCCTGTGGCTGTGGGTTTTGGTTTCACCCTGCCAGGTGGCAACCAATTCCCTAAACCCACCCCCACACAACTTATCCAATTAATAATCTGCCCTCAAATGTCACCACAATTGGTAGTGTTTCATAACTGCAAATTACTGTAACCGATGTTTTCTTTATAAATTTAGTGTTCATGATTTGTTAAAAAAACTACCCAATGAGAAATATGAAGTTAAAAAATATTTTAAATTAACATATAAAATAAATAAATAAAAAATCCAATCTTCCAAACCGTAAGAAGTCAGGTACAAATTCAGAATTTTTGTTTGATCCCACAAGTTTTTTTTTTCTATTTTAATGAATCCAAATCGTTAAAACTCGTTTGATGCAAAAAAATTTAAATTTTGAATTAATTTTGTCTAGAGTCAAGTGATAAAGAAATCATTCAAAAAATGAATGCATTAAAATTAATTTAGAAACCTTCTAATTTTGATCCATTGAATTTATACTAAATTAATTTGGAAGTTTAAAATTTTTGCATGTAGATGCATCACTTGTAAAGTAGATGAGTTTCAGCTGTTCGGATTTGTTATTTAAAATCAATTCCGTATGTTTTAGAGTTGATTTAAAAAAAAAGACTTGGTGAACTTGGGAACACCCCAATTCTACTCTAAACATCTAATATTTTATGATGAGGCTGTACCATGAAAAAACAAAAAAAAAAACCAATAAAATTTTAATATAATAATTAAAGTTTTAAAATTATAAAGAGAAATGTTCTGGTACCTCGAGCCATCATACCCGAGCGCATTCTCCAAGCAGTTTAATAGAAAAAAACTTTCAATATTGTCTAACTTCCATTTCTAGCGTGAATATCAAAACATTTAAAGTTATGTTTATAACATTTTACAATATTACTCACAAGCATGTAAATCTATGACTGAAAGAATTAAAATTCTAAATCTACATAGTTTTAACTCCTAATTACTTTTGTTTTCAAACTAAAAACGGAAAGATTCATTTCACCCACTCTTTTTTATTTTTTCAATATAATAATTAACAGAAAAAAAAGCTTCCAATATTGTCTAACTTTCATTTCCAGCGTGAATATCAAAACATTTAAAACTATGTTTATAACATTTTACAATGTTACTCACAAGCATGTAAATCTATGACTGAAAGCATTAAAATTCTAAATCTGCATAGTTTTAACTCCTAATTACTTTTGTCTTCAAGTCAAAAATGGAAAGATTCATTTCACCCACTCTTTTTTATTTTTTCTCTGATCATTATAATTTATTTTTCTGATGATCCATGATGAATTTTACGAATCTAAAAATACGAACATTTTATATTCGATTTTATCTTTCAAATAAGATCTATAAAGAAATAATTTTCAACAATTTTAAAGTCATTTATTTTTTTAAAATTAAAACTCATTAGCATTTTAAATTTTTAAGTTTTTAAATCTCAGTCTACAACTATTAAAATTTTCAAGACTTTGTACATGAGGTTTATATGTTTTGTAAATGCAATGTTATTGTTGAGGTTTATATGATTTTAAATGTTATTGTTGAGGTTTTAATTCTTTGTACATGAGGTTTATATGCTTTGTAAATGAGCTTTGTAAATGCAGTGTTATTGTTGAGGTTTATATGCTTTGAAATGTTATTGTTAAGGTTTTAATTCTTTGTACATGAGGTTTATATGTTTTGTAAATCCAGTGTTATTGTTGAGGTTTTAATTCTTTGTACATGAGATTTATATGCTTTGTAAATGAGCTTTGTAAATGCAGTGTTATTGTTGAGATTTATATGTTTTGAAATGTTATTGTTAAGGTTTTAATTCTTTGTACATGAGGTTTATATGCTTTGTAAATGCAGTGTTATTGTTAAGGTTTATATGCTTTGAAATGTTATTGTTGAGGTTTTAATTCTTTGTACATAAGGTTTATATGCTTTGTAAATGAACTTTGTAAATGCAATGTTATTGTTGAGGTTTTAATTCTTTGTATATGAGGATTATATGTTTTATTCTAGAGATTTAAAGTGTTATTAATGAGGTTTATATGCTTGTAAACAGAGGTTTAAATTATTTTGAAGTAAAATTAAAAAAAAATTGGAAGTTAAAAGATTTAAAGTGGTAAAAAAAATTACGACACAAATATAACTCAAAAGTTATTATTCATGGATCTCATTTGAAAGATAAAATAGGATAAAAAACGTTCATATTTTTAGATTCGCAAAATTCATCACGGATCATCGATAAAATATATGAGAATGATCAAAGAAAAATAAAAAAACAAATGAGTGAAAGGAATTTTTTTGTTTTTGGCTTGAAAACAAAAGTAGTTAGGAGTTAAAATTATAAAGATTTAGAATTTTAATGCTTGCAGGTAGAGGTTTAAATGTTTGTGAGTAGTACTGTAAAATGTTATAAACATCACTTTAAATGTTTGGATATTAGCGCTGAAAATAAAAGTTAGATAACATTGAAATTTTTTTTTGTTAAACTACTTGAAGGACACGCTTGAAGATTTTGTTTGGAGTAGAATTATCAGGCTCCAATTATAAAAAGGAGCATAGTATTTTTGTGAATAAATGTAGATCCACACTTTAACTGCATAATGTATGGATTGAAAATAAATTTAATAGAAAGTCGGAAACGTAACAGCGACAATGCATGAATCTTACTTGTAATGACAGTAGTACCAACAAGGACTGGTGCTTAATAGAGATTAAGACTTGTTAATTTTGTTGTTCATATTTATTTTTCTTCTTTTGTTTCCAAACATTTCCTTTGTTTCGGTCGGTTGGTCCGGAGGAACACTCAAGCAAGAAAAGGTCCTTACCACTCTTTTCTTTATTTATATTTATAGAGTTGATTTGGTAGATATCTGGAGTAAGGCTTGGGTGTTATGGATAGCATAGAGGGCTACGGTGTTACGATTTAATATTTGAGTTTTCAAAATTCTAACGGTCGATCCAAACCGTTTATCTTGTTCTCCATATTAATATGTGTTTGGAGACCAAATTTTACATTTTTTTTGGAAATATTTTACTATTTTTTTAGCTAGGTAGAAAATCAAATATCTGAATGGTGCAGAATTTTTTAGATCAAGTGATTTTCTACCTAGCTAAAAAAATAGTAAAAAATTTCCAAAAAATGTAAAATTTGGTCTCCAGACACATATTAATATGGAGAACAAGATGAACGGTTTGGATCGACCGTTAGAATTTTGAAAACTCAAATATTGAGCCATAGCACCATAACCCTCTATGCTATTCATAACACCCAAGCCTTACTCAAATTTCTGTTGCAATTTCTTCCTATTTTTTTATTAATACACTAAAAAAAAAATTAACAAATATGCCCTCATTTTTTTTTCAAAATTATCCCAACCACCCCCATAAGGGTGGCCCACTTTGATCATCCGACTGCCCCTTTTTTTTAAATCTTAATATTTTAATTTAAATGATTTTGTGGAGTTTTAATTTTCTTGTTTATGGTGTATGCCAAAAAAATAAGATATTTAATATATTTATGAGTGATGTCGTAATTCTTTATAACTTTGACTTGATTTGTCAGTTTAATATTACAAGTTTAAAGATAATACTAATTAAGAACTTAACCTTGATTCTTAATAATTTATTTTATTCAAGCATACACGAAAATATGGTTAGATTGCCTCAATGATGCCAATTTTTTTTTTAGAGAATAATTGGAGAGCGAGCGAGAGAATAATTATATTATTTGATTATTGCCAATATATACCATTTGCTTAAATAATCAAACACACACAATAAATAATAAATACATTTTAAAATAACTATATGGGTAATTCTTGAATAATTTTTTAGGTTTTTGAAAAAACTAATACTGGTCGTTGTATATCTATCGTTGATAAAAAACTTAAACTGAATGTTTTTTAGGCACTAAACGATGTTTTTTGCAATTCTGATTCCTTTGAATGCTTGGGGGCTCCCCCGGACAAAATTCTGATTTGTCTCGCCCCCATTTTTGAATTGTGGCTATACGCGCAAATCCGACTTTTCTAGCCAAAATTATAGCTGTTTAAAGTAAAAAAAAATGATGCTTATATGCAAAAACACCGATAACACACCCATGCTTTATACCTAGCTTAACGATGGCAGAAGTGTATCGATGTTTCATTGCCAAAATATCGATGACGCACCCATGCTCTTTAAACGACCATAACTTTAAAATATATTTACTATTTATTGTGTGTGTTTGTTTGTTTTATTAATGGATTACAGTTTCATTTATTATTTAAAGATCATTGAAATTATCTATGATTGTTCAATATATGTCATTTACACAGTAATTATTATTATTTTTTTCAAAATTCAAAACTGTCTCCTCTTAGATTTCACAATCTTGTTCTAAAATTTTTTGTTGATGTTTTTCATGAATTATGGTTATATTTTTTATTCAAATATCATCGAAAATATGAATTATGGTTATATTTATGATTCAAAAATCATCGAAAGCATCTTGTTTGGAATAAAAAAAATGGTTATATTTATGTAGTTGAAGGTAACTGAGGCAATCTAACCATATTTTCTTGTGTATATATTAATAAAATAAATTATTAAGAATCAAGGCTAAGTCCTTAATTAGAGTTATTTTTAAACTTGTGATATCCAACTGACAAATTAAGTCAAAGTTATAAAGAGTTACGACATCACTCATAAATATATCAAATGTATTTTTTTGGCATATACCATAAACAAGAAAACTAAAACTAGAGTGGGAAAAATGATATGGCGGAGCCGGCACGACACATGTTACTGTTCCATGCCATGACTCATGTGTCATGTATAATGACCATTCACGTGTCGTGACCAACTTGTAGAAAATTTGGCAAGGCACGGCACGTCACGCGAAAGATCCGATCATGACACGGCACGAAATCACGCTAGTCATGTGTAATTAGTAACATTAGGTCTTAATCAAATGGTGATAATAAACTAACTTAAATTATGAAAAAATAGTTAAAAGTGAGAAACGTGATCAGTTACATTCTGACACGGCACATGAATAGTCACGGCGTGACTCGCGTGCTGTAACCACCCATAAACATTTTGGTCACAGCACGGCATGGCACGAGTTACTGTTCACTTGGTCACGGCACGAGATCAAAGTCACGACATGTTAATCACTGCACAACACGTTTTTATACTCTAATTAAAACTCCACAAAATTATTTAAATGAAAATATTAAGATCTCTAGAAAAAAAAAAGGCTTGACTATCCCCTACAGGGGCGGTCAGATGGTCAGAGTGGACCGCCTCTATAAAGGACGATTGGGTAGTTTTGAAAAAAAATCGAGGACATATTCGTTAAAATCTTTTTTTAGGATGTTAATAAAAAAAATCAGCAATTTCTTTTTCAATTTCGTTCTAAATTTTTTTTTTATTCCTTAGGCCGTCTCTCTTGCACTGTATTTAAGCCATTTTCCTTTTTCATGTTTTTCTTCACTTTTCCCTTTTAGGACTAAATTATTTTGATTCAAGTTTATATTTATTTGAAAGATTTGTCTTTGTAAATCTTGATCTTCACATATAATTAATTGAGGTTAAAATTGTTGATTTTGGAGCCCTCAACTTGTTCATTTGACTAGATTTGCAAAACATACATAAATTGCGTTTTACATTTTTTATTTTTGAGACATTATGTAGATTCATGACAACTAAAGACTTAATAAATACATATCGAGGATGAATTAATGAACTGCAATATAACATTAAGATATAATCATGAAGCACAAGATATTGGATAACAAAAGTATTAACTCAGGATTAAGGATAATTAATATTTAAAATTGGTAAAATAAGCTTGAGACTGACCTAAGTGAGGCCTACCATTGCAACGGAATAAATAAATCCTTAGCTGAGTCTATGATGGATAAGCAATCCAAAGAATTACCGTTGACATAACCATTGCAACGGTCATGGACCGTTGTCAACAGTATCCACCGTTGCACTCCAAATTATTTAGATTACTCTACCATTGTAACGGTTCCCTGTATTGTTGCAACAGTCAGCACCACTTACTTCCTTTTTATTAGCTCTCTATAAATAGAAGCTATACTAAGGTTTAGAAAATAACTCTCGTCGCCCCTAACTTTAATATTTTCTATTTACAAATCTAGAGAAAGCCATTATTGCTTGTGCACTTGAACTTCAATACTCATAATCAATCTCAAACTTATTCAATCAATTCAACAACTCCTAGAATGATCATGCGTGATCAAATCAATTGCTACTTCAAGCATTGTGCTCACCTTGCAATTCTTGAATCCTCGCGAATTAGATTGTCTTGCTTCGAGCCTTTAGTGCTTGTGTTCAGGCCGTGTGACTTTTCAGAAAATTGTAAGACATCATCGGTTCTATCTTGTAATCCTTTCTCATTGGATAAAGAAAGACGCGTCATCTATAAGGTTGCAGGCCCCAGAGATGTAGGCATTAGTGCCGAACTTGATGTGATTTTTGGTAGCTTAACAATTTAATCCCTAATCCCAATACAATTCGGTCACAAGCGCATGACCTTATCGCTTAGTAATTTGGGTATCGAACCACAAGGAGGTATTGTAAGTACTGGCTTACCGGTTTTCAGTAATTTAGACAAGCAAATATTGAGTGGTTTTCTTTTAAACTAAATTGTAAAAATGCTGGATGAATTAACTAAATGCATAATGAATTATAAACTAATGCAGACTAAATTCCAGAACCTCAGCCTGAATTCTAGACAGAATGCAGATTGAATTATCTGAATGCAACTTGAATTAACATAATGCAGAATAAATTCCAGAAACAGAAAATGATGAGAAATACCAGAGGGAATGGATAACTAGGATTATGGTTTTACTATGATACTTTTAATTATGTATTTCTAATTATTTTTATAATATTGGGGTTGCAATTATTGAGGGGGGTGTTATCCTAAGGTAGATGTTTATCAACTTTCGTGGCTTCGCACCGTATCTAGATTAAATAGGTCTTCTACGTTCGTGGCTTACCAGTTTTAATCTAAACCCATTAAGCTATTTGATAACCCGTGTTTTTTCCCAAAAATCTTTTGGACTACTTTCGTAGCTCCGAGTACTTAAGTTTGTTTATGTTGTTCTAGCAATTCAATTTCTCCTTTCGGCCCATCACCAAATTCAGTTAATATTATTTGCATAATTATCACTATTTTAAAAAGTACTTCTAATATAAATTTCTCCTTTCGGTCTCAATTTATTATTAACGGATCCTTTAATAAAATAAGAAATAACTAAATAAGCCAATGAAGCATTTATAAACAAATCAACATCACAACCACAAATAGAATTCAAACAATTAAATTAACATAACAAAAATATCAAGTTACTCCCATATTCCTAGATAAAATGTTTAGCCAAGCATAATTTCAACACAAGCACAAGTCATATTTAATTCCATTAAAATCAGAAAAATAAAAGAAAAAGAGAATAAGGGCTCCCTTAAATCAGACACGGCTCTCTGCTTCCTTCGGTTTCCTTCTGGCCAAACTCTCTTCCTTCCGTTTGCCTCTGGCCGAACGTCCCAATAAAAATTCAAAGTGTCAAATATAATTAAAAGCTAAAAAAAAAAACCAAGATGCCTTCGCTTTCAAGCCAGAGCCTAATATATGAGCTTGTTTTCAAATCCAATTTTTGGTAAGAAAATAAATGGGCTGCGCATCATCCCAATCAAAATGCCTTAATTGACAAATATTTTAATTGGAAGCAAATATGCGCCAGCAAAATGAAATGCTAAATCTCATGCATTAATCGACCAGCCAAATAAAATACCAAATTTAATTGGTGAGAATTGATGCGGCCATAAATTATGAAATCTCTTAATTAGTCGAATTCAAAAATTGATCTTCTCCAATTGTTTCTCCATTCGGCTTGATATTATTGATCTTCTGTGCACATGCAGATTGCGTGGTTTTGTGCTCCAATTCTGTAATAACTAACAACTTGCGGAATATCTTGTGTCTCGACTAACATTAATTAAAATTGAATGGAATGATAAATAAAATGCAATAAAACATGGTAATTATGATAAATTTTGGGCTCAACCGTGTATCAAATAATGCATCAAATTATGGTTCATCAAACTCCGTAAACAACTCTCGTGTCAAATGTCTCTAAACTCTACTATTTATTTTGTATTATATTTTAGGACAAAGTTATTCTAGTTTTCATCAAAACTAACTCATAGACACGTTAGAACTTTATTACTTAGATGAAAATCTAAAAAAGCCCTATTCCCCTTCTCCTCTAAGCGCCTTTGTAATCAACAAACAAAACTAGGAATTTGCATAATAGAGAATGTGAAAGAAGAATTACAAAACTCATTCTCGGTAAGGTTTGAAAATAATGGATATGCTAATGCCAAATTTATGTGACAGTCTGATAACAGTAAAAACCTTTATTAGAACTTAAATTTAGAATGGTAGATATAATTTAAAAATAAAAAAATTGAAAAGCTTAATTAATTACATCAAGCTTAATATAGAATATATGAGAAAATGCACCGAAATTATATTGTTTTAATTTTAATGAATTTTTACATCAGTTATGAAGGTTAAGATAAAAAAAATTGAGTAATTGTGGATGATTCCATAAAAATAATAGTTTCTCTCTCCTTCCCTCGTTGACTAATCAACATAGCGATCTCGTTTCGTGGGTAGATAAACCATCACTTTCTTTAATTGTTAGGAAAAGGCCTCAGCCCTGCTTCACAAACCCAAAAGTGTACCCAGATACTTTTTATATAGAAAAGGGTTTATTGGTATTCTACAAATGTCGGAAAATGTACACTGAGACTACCGATACTTTTTACAATAAAGTGAATACATAAATTGTAAGATAGATCATAGATAGCCAATTATCCCCATTTTTTTAAAAATATCCACCTAAAAAATATTTTATTAAAAATAACTAAATTTCATTCAAATTTTTAAAAATATTCAAACCGCGGATTTTTTCCGCGGCCCGGAATTTTTATTCCGGGCCGCAGAAAAAATTCACGGGCTGAAAAAAAAAAAAATTTCTGACCGCGGATATTTTCCACCAGCCGGATTTTTTTTTTAGAGTTTGAAGTTAGGAAAATAATGTTTTTTTGGAATTTTTTGTTCAAATTTGCACCTCTAATTAACATATCAAAACACCTCCAAAAAGCATGAAAATTTACCGACATGTATTCTTGACTTCATAGAATAAGACTGAAGTTTTATACAAAATCTCAAAACAAATCGTGAGATATTAGCTCTCAAAAATTGCCTGCACTGCTGAATGAGCGCTTCTGAGCCCAAATTTGCACCTCAGGTTAACATATCAAAGCACCTCCAAAAAGCATGAAAATTTGCTGACATGTATTCTAGATTTTATAGAACAAAACTGTGAAGTTTTATATAAAATATCAAAACAGATCGTGAGATATCGGCTCTCAAAAATTGCCTGAACTGCCGAAGGAGTGCTTCTGAGCTCAAATTTGTATCTCTGGTTAACATATCAAAGCACCTTCAAAAATCATGAAAATTTACCGACTTACATTCTTAACTTCATAGAACAATACTGTGAAGTTTCATAAAAAATATCAAAATAGACCGTGAAATATCGGCTCTCAAAAATGCATGTCGATATTTCACAGTATGTTTTGACATTTTGTATGAAACTTCACAGTCTTGTTCTATGAAGTCAAAAATGCATGTCGATAAATTTTCATGATTTTTGAAGGTGTTTTGTTATGTTAACCAGAGGTGCAAATTTGGGCTCAGAAGCACTCCTTCAGCAGTTCGGACAATTTTTGAGAGCTGATATCTCACGATCTGTTTTGAGATTTTATATGAATCTTCACAGTATTGTTTTGTGAAGTTAAGAATGCAAGTCAGTAAATTTTTATGATTTTTGAAAGTACTTTGATATGTTAACCAGAGGTGCAAAGTTGAGCTCAAAAGCACTCCTTCAGTAGTTTGGGCAATTTTTGAGAGTCGATATCTCACGATCTGTTTTGATATTTTATATGAAACTTCACAGTCTTATTCTATGAAGTCAACAATACATGTTGGTAAATTTTCATACTTTTTGGAGGTGTTTTGATATGCTAATCAAAGATGCAAAGTTGGACAAAAAATTTCAAAAAAACATTATTTTTCTAACTCCAAACTCTAAAAAAAAAAAAAAAAAAATCCGGCACGTAGAAAATATCCGCAGTCTGAATTTTTTTTTTTTTTCGGCCCGTAAATTTTTTCCGCAGTCCGGAATAAAAATTCCGGGCCGCGGAAAAAATCTGTAGTTTGAGTATTTTTAAAAATTTAATTAAAGTCTGATTATTTTTAATAAAATATTTTTTTGGTTGGGCATTTTTAAAAAAATCGGCAATTATCCAACACTCGTAGTAACGGAGAGGAAATTAATAACGACTCCACTTTGTGGCCTCGTTAAGGCAGCGATTAGCGAGCTCGGATTTCCTAAAGGTATTCAATTTATGAGTTTAGATACGGACCGTCAATTCGAATCGTATCAATTGGCTGGCTGCAAATGAGCTGCACAGAACACCATATTCTGTATAGCAACAAAAGACTTGGCTACGCCTTCTTAATCTCAATCTTCTTTCACGGGAAAATTACATCCTCCTCCTCCTTGTTAATTATATTATAAATTTTCTCTATAAAATTAGTCAATTGAATGCATTTTATTGATTTAGTCCTTGTAATGTTCCAGGATATTACAAACTTACTTTCTTGGTAGAAACTTGCAAATAGAAAGTTATTTTCTCATGATATTAATTGCATTGAACAGTAGTGGAGTCGTGCCTAATTTTGAATGTATATAAAGTCAAAATTAGAGTTACTACGGATCCGGATTCCGGACTCCAGTTTAATTAACTTGGTAACAACTGACAGCGGGGACGGGTAGGCAACAAATCAATTAACTTTCCACGAGGAAAAAAGAAAGAAAAAGGAAATAAAGTAACGTTTTACCGGTCCATTCCATTCCATTCCATTCCATTCCATTCCATTCCATTCCATTCCATTCCATTCCATTCCATTCCATTCCATTCCATTCCATTCCATTCCATTCCATTCCATTCCATTCCATTCCATTCCAACTACCTGAGAGCTGAGAGCTGAGAGCTGAGAGCTGAGAGCTGAGAGCTGAGAGCAGTGTCACAACTACTACACATCCCTCCCACCCCTTTTAACTCGAAGACTTTGACCCAAAGGCAAGGCACGGAAAGGAACTAATTAGATTGGAGGACACCAAAATCAAGCAATCCCCATCCCCAATTCCCCATTGTGAGAGTAGATAGAGAACCAAACCTCTCTCTCTCTCTCCCTCTGCCTCCCTCTTCATTGTTAGTCGGTAGATCTACGATTCGAAAAGAGAAGGCATGATGGAGGGTGCGGCACCTTCTCCCGACCAACCTTCCTCCACTCCGGTCCGTCACTTTTCCAACTCAATTTTAATTTACTTTCAACTCAATTAATGCTTTTATTTAACTGTTAAATCTTAATATGCTAATATGCTAATATGCTAATGCCTCTTCTCTTCTCTCATCTGATCTGATTTCTTTGACCTCCACCTCCACCTCCCAATCCACTTCGTTTAGTCCTTACAATCCTTACAAAATGCATCTCTATCTGTCTGTTACGGTGGTTTTACCTCTTCATCAATTTAGCCTTCTTTTTCCTCTTCTTTCTACTCCTATTCCAAACCGTTGACTTTCAACTGCCACCCTATTTCACATTCTAAAATTCGGATTTAAACCTATCAAGGTGGGATCCATTTAGTTTAAAACAAACATGTGCCCTAATTTATATGATCTAAAATTAGATCTAAATCATACAAATTGTATATATAGTTTTTTAATTTCCACTTTTCTAACAATGAAAAATTGCATACAAAAGAAAAGGACGTCTCACCTCACCTACATTAATTCACTTACTAAAATAATTTCACAAAAAGACTTTTACAAATGACACTTGAAAAATCACGTAATTTATCAAATAACCAAAAGAACTACATGAAAGGAAAATTATATATATATATATATATATATATATATATATATAGATAACGAGTGGATTTTTATTTATCAGAAAACTGTAAATTATCATATTTTAACCACAAGTTATTTTGAGAAAATTATAAGTGCATTTTCACCTTTGCTGTCTTTCTTTATGTCTGTTCTGTTTTCTACTAGATCTGGCATAACTTTGCATGCATATTTCAAATATGGAGTTCTACCTTCATTATACCTTATTTTCTTTTTTCTTTTTTCTGGAAAAACTTCACTACAATTTTGCATGGTGTTGTGCAATTTGATGATAAATATTTTCTCCTCACTTGATTAGAGTGACTAAATCAGTAGCCTAATACCATGTCAAAACATTTCTAATGACAATTTAATACAAATCAAAGCACCTGCTTGTACTCTTTATTTTCCATTAAGATTGTTTAAATGGAGACTATATAATTAATGTAGGTGGTAGCACCAGGCAAAGGGTTCACAAAGACATGCAAAGGTGGTGTGGTAGTATTGATCGGTGGTTATGCATTGCTCCAGCTCATTCCTGGTTCAGTTAACTACCTAGCCATTATTCCTGCCAAGTACTAACCCCTGCCCCTCTTGTTCAAAATGGTTAGTTTAAATATGTAGTTTTACTGATTTGAAGATTTTTTGGTCCAAATTTGACAGGACAATACCATTTGTCTGGACGCTGTTCACTGCCGGTTACATTGAGCAAGTTCTTCCTGGGGTAGGCAACACAACTCTGCCCAGCTACTCTTGCATTTTCAAAATTCTGCTTGATTAGAATTTTGTTTTCTTGATTTCTATATTATTTTTTTATTTCTTGGCTTAGGCAATAGGGAGCTCGCTGGGGCTTCTTTTCTGTGGAAAGGATATAGAGCCAGTGTGGGGCCGCAAGGAGTTACTCAAATTCATCATCCTTGTCAATTTTATCACCTCTATCTTAGCCTTTGTTATTGCCGTCGCTCTTTACTACATCACCGGCAAAGAGAGCTTCCTGTAAGTAGACCTGCTTGTGCTTTACAAATACCATAAAACTGGTACTGTATATGTATTGATAACCTGCTTATAATATGAGTCCTAAATAACTTGGACTTCTGTTTTCTGACAGTACGACACCATTGTCGGGCTTCCATGGGGTGCTTGCTGGATTCCTCGTGGCATTGAAACAGATCTTACCAAACCTAGAGCTGCCCATGTGTTTCTTCTGGAAAATCAAAGCCAAAGTATTCATTTCTCTTCATCTTAGTGGATTTTCATATGTAGCTACTCGATTGTTTTGGTTTAGTAATTATCAAATATTCTTCGAGTTTGCAGTGGATGCCGCTATTTGTGATTGTATTCTCAACAGTCATGGCATTCATAGTAGTAGAATCAGTTAACTTCTTACCTACTCTAGTGGCTGGGACGTATGTGGGCTGGTTATACTTACGGTACTTCCAAAAGAACCCCTTGACCGGCCTCAAGGGTGATGCTAGTGATGATTTCTCCTTCCCCAGCTTCTTCCCAGACTTCATGCGGTACTTAAACTAAATCTTAACTTTATAATTTGGTTGGCCAACTGGATTGTAGTCTGATGAGCAGGTTAATTGGGATGAAAGATTTCAGTTATGGTTCACTGCTAAACTTGACAGTGTGCAAATGTACCAGATCCACAAATTTTATAATGTTGCGACACATTAGTCCAAGTAAGCCGTTGCTTGTTCAGTTAAGCAGTATGGAATTTTGCAATCAGGCAAAATTAATGTTCCAGTTGCCTTACGTCCAAGAGTGCAATTGGATGCCACTTAACTTATACTGATATAACTTGCAGTTGACAATGGTCCACACTCATAAGCAGTTAACCATCAGTTCCTGCTTGACAGCTTAAGTTTGGTATTTGTCATGTGTTATGCGAGTACAGAGGCCTATATGACACATACGAGCTCGTTGAGGCTGCTGCACATGCATTGATTCTTTCCTTCCATAATTATGTTGATTATTTTGTTTGTAAAATATGGTTCTATTGCTCATCTATTTTCATTTTTCCAAATAAATATGTCAGACCAGTTACAGAGCCGGTTGCGAATGTATTTGACAAGCTATGCTGCGCAAGATCTAGGGCTAGTCATCAGGCTCTACCTGTTTCTGACCCTTCAAAGGCTTCCAGGAGAAGGTATCTGTTCCTTTTCTTCTGTTCACTTTTAATTACTAAAATTGTTTAAGAAGTTTTTAGTTGGGCTTCCAGAGAACAAGCAGTCTAGAAGTCTTAGTTAATCATGTACTTTCAGCTGAGATTGGGGATTACAAAATGCTAATAGTTGGTACTCTTTTTAGGCAAGTATGTTGGGTTTCTGTTGTCAAGTATATTGGCTCCTGAGTAGTAAGATTGTATCATATAGGCTTTTATTTCAGTTTTTCTTCTTCTTTACAATAAAAACACCAGAGTACTTATTATATTGTGAAAGACTTCTTTCACATGTGTGACTATGACACAGTAAATTTTGTTATTTTGAGGCAACAGTCGACTGTTAAATCAGGATGCAGCTCAATTAATAATGTGTCTGGTCATTTGAAACTTGAAGCTAGTGTTGTTCGAAGTTCTTAGGCTTGGTTCCACCTGTCAGCCTAACCTGACAACTGGGTTTTATTTGGTATAAACCGGAAATTGTTGGTGTCTCACCTGCAAAGTGAAAGAAGTTGGCCTTATTTGCAAAGTTAAAAGATATTGGTGTGTTTGCAACTACAAAAATCATATTAGAATACCTAATTCTCAAGTTCTTGTACACTTTTTATTTGTATTTCGACTATCTATATATTGTTTATGCTGTTTGAATTGATGTGCAGGGAAAGAGGTGAGAAGGCACTAGAGCAGAGGTTAGGCGAGAATGCAGCAGCTACAGGAGGGGCCATAGAAGTCACATCTCGTGGTGAGGATGATAGTCATGATACTGATGCTTAAGAGCCCAGATTATATTTCTGAGATGTTCTCATTGACTTAGCAAGATTTATTTTTATTCAGTTCTGGTTTCTATTTGGGAATTATGGCTGTGGCCAATCTGTTGAGAAGGGTTATTTGTTGATCTCTATGTGACTTCTTTTGTTTTTTTATATATTTTCATTACTTTAATCTTTAAAGAAGGTTTAAAGGATACATATTGAATTATGTTGTTGAGAATAATTATTGTCAGCTCTAGTAGATTTCTGTCAGTCACTGCATATTTGCGCAAAGATAAGCAACTTTTTGTTTTAATTTTATCCAAGTGCGTGTACATACGTGGGTTGGTTTTGATTTTAGATATATAATGTGCATAATGTGCATGTCTTGATATTTCAACTAAGTCCACCAATCCATCGGTGATTTTTGACTTGAGCTTCCTAAGTTGAAAGGAAAACAGTGCTCTGCATCTTCATTTGTTATCTTGGTTTCTGAGAGAACATTTATTTATTTGGACCTGGTGCCATCCTAGTAGAAGTAAATTATAATTATAAATTATGGGTGAGGTTAGCTTAGGACAGATAGATATACATGGGCCGCCATGCGACACTTATAATAATACCAATCAAGTGTTATTCTTCTCGTTGGAAGGTAGAAAAAGAATATATAATTAAGAGGAGGTATTTCCTTTGAGATATATATATATATATAGTGCACTGTTCCTTACAAGCTGATGCAAACTAGTTGAGATGAGGATATATAGAAGCTAAGGCTGCTTGCTCTGAAATCAGGTGGCAGACATGCATCTCTTGACAACTGAGACCAGTTGTGCTGCTCCGTATGTCGTCGAAAATGCAATATGCAAATAATTAGTTTCAAACCTTCAAAACCTTTTTGAATATATGTTTGAAAGACCTTGCTTACTAGTTTTATGAAGCGGGTCATCATGAGATACTCAAACCCATCTCTGCCGTTTATAGCTTTCCTTTTTTAATGAAGTTTTATCAAAGGAATTCAATTCGAGTAGATACCAACGTTCTTTTACTTCTATAAACTCATTCCTTTAATAAAATTTCACAAATACAAATAGACCAAGTTCGAAAATAAAGTTAAATACTTGAATTTGTAATTGATAGATGCGCAGTAAAAACAATAAACAAACAGATGGTCTTTGGCAAATCAATGGGCTTAAAAAAAGGCCCACCATCATGAGAAACCCAAATTCTCTGAATAACCAAGTACAACTTAGGGTCTGATCGGAAGAAAAATTAATGAGAATAGACTTCATTTCAACAGAAAAGAAATGATTGGAATAGATTTGAAATTGAATTTTGTTGATCGGAAGGTTTAAACTGCAAAAAGAAGTTCAATATTTGGCTGTCCAAAATAAGTCTAAAAGTTCACTTAATTTACAAAATATGCCATCAAGTAAATGCCTCTTCTTCTCCCCATAACCATAACCAAAACCAAAGAATCTTGAGCAAAATTCAGACTCATCACAATCCTTCGAACAGGAGGAAGAAACAACAAAAACCTAAATTTTAAGCGAAAGTCAAGGTGTGAAACCCACAGCTCCACCACGACTCGGCCAGCTCTGCACTTCAACTCTCCCTCCTCTTCTTATACCTCTTCAACCATGTCTTTTTTAGCAAATCTGAAACTCACAGTGGCAGCAACGTAAAAGCAGACAATGACGAGGGCGTAGGTGTAATTTCACCTCAACAAAATCATTTCTCGTCAAATACCTTCAACTTTGCCGTGATTTTGTTGGAGAAATTTCCCCCTCTCAAATCAAACCAAATCGTGTCATCTCCCTTCGATACTTTTGTTCCGATCAAGCGATGAGGAAGAATTCCATTTCTATTTCTCGTTTTAGCGTAAAACTTCTCATTCCGATAAGACCCTTAAGAAGGCCAATCTCGAGATGAATTCACATCCTCTCCAATACCTGATAAGGGAATCTTTTACAATTACTAGATCTGAACCGTACTTTTTAACTTGGCACGAATCTCAAAGCCCAAAAATAGGGCCCCCTACAGTGACCCGAATCCCAAGCCGGTTGAGATTTAATCTCAAACCGTAAAGTAAGTGATCCTCTGCAATAATGGTGCAATACCTGAGAGGATACGGGTTCATCTCGAGATACCCAAATTCCCTCATATTGGTTTTTCCAAGGATGAGATTCGTTGGGATGTTAATTAGTTTCCTGAGGTAATCCTAACTCTGAGGTGTCATGCATCAGAATTAAGAATATCATATATCTATCTATCTATCTATCTACCATGGCCACAACTGGCACAATGTTGACAAGGTGACCAGACTTGAACTGTGATAACAACAATCAAAGCATATGCTATTATTGTTGAAATTAATGTTTTTGGTCTTCTATGTTGAAATTAATAGCTGTAGTCTTCTGTAACGGCCTTAGCTCACTCTAGACAGATTATGCCCAAATTGAAACGAAGAGGTAAACTAATTTTATTCAATTTAAGTAAAATGAATATAGTGGAAGCATAAGAACAAACTAAGAATTCTCAAATTTAGATATCAGTTCATAATCCTAATCCATAGGTTAATTCTATATATATAGGCGAAGCTCCTCTAATTGAAATCAATCAAATCCGTTAATTGAATATCTCAATTGGATCTCCGCCTTTTAACTCAGCATCTGCGTGGAGAGGGATGCCCAGGTGTCTTCATTGTTAGTTTGTAATAATCTAGAAGTCAATAATACGATAATTTATCATAAAGTTTTGTTCATAAATTGAATGTTTAATTATATATCATTTTGTTGCCTTGAATATTATTGCATTATGGATCATTTCGAGTTCATGACTGGAATTGTGAAACTCTATAATTAAGATGATATATATTCTTAAGAATTCACTAACCGAGGTAATTAGCAGGAACACTAATTAACCATTACTAGGTTAGTATGTGGATTAAAAGATGGTTAAGTTTTACAAACCATTGACACAAGATGTCATTTTAATCATATAGATACATGTTTTAGGAACATGGTATTGACAGACCTCGAATGAAATATTAAATAGAATTGTGTTCGTGTCATTAATATTTTCATTCAGTGTCAAGTTCTAAAATATGAGGTATTTATCATTCCCATTAAGAAATATGTATGTGTAAGTGTTATCTAACGCTGTCTGTAAAAAAATAGTCATAACGGTAGCACTTCCATATGTATAGCTTAGCTGAGAAGTGATAGTCTGCCAAAAGTACTATTTGTCCCTCGTATTTTATACGAGCTGTAGCATCGCTGGGCCCCTTGGTAGAGTTAGATTATCTGCATGCGGTATAATTACAAGAGTAATTATATTTGATAATCTACTTAAGATCAAGAAAAGATTAAATTAACAAGGATGACATACATCTACCTTGAAACTGATCTGATAGCTATGTGACAAAAGAACTGACACGAGTAGATTGTTTACTGGATCGTGATATTGTACAGTACATCATCATCTGTGTAATTGGATGGTCATGATGTATTCTGCCAGATGCCTCTCATGATTATAGAAGTTAAAACAGTTTTAATTCTATTTACCAACATAACACAAATCCTATTGGGTCACACCGTATAGGAGCTAATCGGAGAATCTTATTGTTTAATTATAAATGGATTGTAATTAATATTGAGATGGTTATAAATAATTATATGTGTTATAATTATATTTGTCATATAAAATGACAAAACAAAATTAATGGATATAATTAGTTATACTTGATATAATTAATTATAATTAACTATACGTCATTTAGAATGACAAACAGAAACACTTATAGTTTATAAACGTGTTTGACATGTTGTATAAAAATTACCAAACAAAAACCGCAGACGAATATAATTGAACATAACAATTATACATATTTGATTTGGATAGTTACTATTTACTATTCCTTTGGGTTAATGGGTTTAGGATCCATTAAATAAATCCAACTAATATGAAATAGCAAAATCCAAATTGGATGCCTCTCCAAAATCACCACAAAGGGCATTTTGGTAATTTTGGCAACTTCAGGGGTATTTTGGTCTTTTGCGAACCTCCTCAAATGCCTATAAATAGAGGGGCATAGGTGAAAGAGAAAACTCATTAATTCACGTGTTAATCTGATTACTTCGTTAATTGAAATTTCTCTCTTTCTCGGTTTACGGTTTTTCGATTGGTGAATAGCGTTTTACCGAATTTTGTGGCATCTCAGATATTGCTTAATAGTGAATCTGATTAACCGAAAGTTCATGAATAGTGTTATTACGCCTTTTTAGGTGCATAGTGTTTTTGTAGAATTTCGCGGTTTATAGTATTTCTGGCAAAAGAAATAAACCGCTCTCTGGTTAGTCTTGGTGGATAACCAATAGAGGTATCACACGTGTGATACTCCGAGTCGATTTCTTTCCTGGTGTAGCTCTTCTCGCTTATCTGCATTCCAACTGTGATTTGGAAATAAGGTATAAATCGTTATATTAATCTATTTAATTGATAAATAGATTTAAAGCTTTAGAAAATCAATTATGGAGTAGATCTGTAAATATGATTAAACTAATCGTCTTGATTCATTTAATCTGTAGCTTAAGTTAGATGTAAAAATTTTGTTTTACTCTTTCCGCACCTTAAGCAAATAAATGGGTTTGAACCGTCAAAACCCCAACATAATTAATCAATGGGTTTGAGCCGGCAAAACCCAACAGTGGTATCAAAGCTCAAGGCTCTCTCGCTGATTGATTTTTTAAAAGTTATAACTTATGCAAATAAGGTGCATATACCGGATATCAGTTTAAATTCTTACATTTGCAGCACAAGTCCAAAACCAATTAGAAATGAGATTTTCTTGGTTCGGTTTTACCGACTAAGAAAGTTAAATTAGATTTAAGCTTTCTTTATGTTTTATTATGAAATGTAAACTTTTACATTTCTTGGATCAGTTTTCCGACCAAGAAAGATAAAATAGGATTTTATGCTTTCTTTATGTTTTCGTTTTCAAAACTTTCAACTGCGTTTGAGTATATCTAAGAATGTGATGAAGCAATAAAGTACCTAAGTAAGAGCTGTTAATCTCCACCCGTAAAAGACAAGGTTAATGACAAGAAAGGTCTCGGCTTTTCGTCTAACCCTCTTTTTGCGTGTCCTGATAGTTGGTCCAAAGGGGACTTTGTCACGTTACCAAATTACTTTAACGCTTTTGAAATGGCAAAATTTAGTGTAACTTTTTTGCCTTTTCGAAAACCTTCGGATAAGTAAAGTTCATCGAAGAATGTGATAAAGCACTAAAGTACCTTAGTAAGAGCTGTCATTTTACACCGTAAAAGAGATGGTTCTATCTAGGAAAGATTAGATTTAGCGGTCTATGTGACCCTGGTCTTTCCTGGGAGCCCTTTTTACATGTCCTAATGGCTGGCCGAAAATGAACTTTGTCACATTACCAAATTGCTTTATGGACCAAAAAGAATATATGATTTTAAAACATGTAAATTGTTTATATGCTTTAAAATGGTATGAATAAGAACTGAGCATAGCTGCAAAATAAAGAATTAGGAACTGATAAATAAATATACTTGACTTGGTCCCGTATATAAGTAAATTAGATTTACTACTTTGATATGAACTGAATAAATTAGATTTATCGCTTTCATGGAACCGTGAAAGAACGTGATGTCAAGGAAAGATTTGTGAAGGAACTCACCGTTGTCTTTCTGGCAGATGACTTTCACGTGTCCATAAGAATGTCTAAAGTCAGTTACAAGAATTGACTGCTTAACAAAGCTAAGTATCTAAAAGAGGTAACGCTAAGAATAAAAACTAATGAGAATCATATTTGGTATTCTTTCTAGACTTCCTTTCCACGACTGCTTAATAAAGCATATGAAAAAGGTCTCTTTAGATACAAATAGAATCACATTTGTCATTCTTTTTGGCACGCTAAGGATAGAAAGTAATGGGAATCATATTCGATATTCTTTCTAGACTTCCTTTCCACGACTGCTTAATGAAGCATATGAAAGAGGTCTCTTTAAATACAAATATAATCACATTAGTCATTTTTCCTGGCATATCCCTTTTAGAACATACTGGCACTGTTAAGCATAAACACCAACCCATTAAATATTAAGTAGTATACCATTCCCACTCTATCTTCCTCAAACCATTATTCACTGGTTGATGATTAAACTACTCAATAGACATCGCCTTTTACCTTTAGTGGTCGAGGGTTATGTCTGACATATCAAACCAAATAGAGTGAGGTTACTTACCAATGATTTTCAAAAACAGTTTTGGGCTTGGGGCAAAGTCTTCGTTAAATACATGTGATGTTTTAACGAAACCAAGAATCACAAAGAGATGTGATTAGCAAGTTTGCTTACCTCAGATAACTGATAGCCAAGATATGCATACACTGCCTTGGTTATTAGTGAAAATAGGGATCTTGGTCCTACTACAAAACGGGAATAGAACAAATTTGTAGTGGGAGTTTTATTATTAGAATAAAACATTACATGAACAAAGCTAAAATCTTTACATTTAACATTGTAGCAATGTGGCTAAAGAAACATCATTCTCTCTACGCTCCCTGCTCGAGAAACAAACACTGAAAGAGGACAGATCCAATTTCACTGATTGGTTCCGTGCTCTCACCATTGTACTAAGACGTGAAAAGAGAAAGTATGTCTTAAACTCACCTGTCCCTGTTGAGCCTAAAGCAGATGGCAAAGCAGAGGATGTCGCTCTGTACACCAAGCACAAAGATGATGAGCTTGATGTACAAAGTCTCCTGGTAGGCATCATGGGTCCTGAATTGCAGTGCCGATTCATGGACACCAAAACCTATGACATATGCGATCAGCTCAAGAACATATTTCAAGAGCAAGTGCGTGTTGAGAGATTTAAAGTGACAAAATCCCTACTTGGTCACAAATTGGCCGAGGGAGGCTCTATAGGAACTCACATGCTCCGTATGACAAGCGATGTTGAGCAGCTCGAGAAGCTGAATGCTCTGTTAAGCAAGGAATTTGCTACGGACATTTGTTGGGTTTCGGATACCACTTTTGGGGTTTCGCGGTAACCAAAACCCGTTTAGGCTTAAGGTGCGAAATGACCGTAGAACAAAAATTTCTACGGCCAACTTAAGCTCAGGATTAAACGGGGTATGTCAGGAAACTTTCCAAGGCGGTCCACCTTCAGTATTCCTTTGGCATCAAAACCCAATTTAATCCTTTTACAGATCTACTCCATGATTGATTTCTAAAACTTTAATCTACTTACCAATTAAATAGATTAATATAACATATTTATACCTTGTTTCCAAATCACAGTTGGAATGCAGACCGAGCGTGTAGAGCTACATCACGGAAGGAATCGACTCGTCTCGGAGCATCAGACATCTGATGCCTCTATCGGTTATCCACCCGGACTAACCAGAGAGCGGTTAATTTCTTCTGCCAGAAATACCGTAAACCGCGGAATTCTGCAAAAACACTATTCACAGGGAAAAGACGAAAACCCGTAAACACGAATTTTTGGTTACTCAGTTTCATCAAATGAGCAAAACTGACATACCGCTAAATTCGGTAAAACACTATTCATCGATCCCGTAAATATACTCCACAACAACCCGCAAGATTATACGTCAACTACGTATAACTTTCTTTTCTCAATCGAAACACTATTTGGGAGAGAAACCGAGAAAAAGAGAAAATACCGATTCAATTCTGCACGAAACGATACAAGTGAATTAGTGGTTTTCTCTCTACATGCACCCCTCTATTTATAGGCTTTTGAGGAGGTTCGCAAAAGACCGAAATACCCCTCAACATATGCATATTTACAAGATATGCCATTGAATGGATAAGGATGACATGTGGATAAGATCGATGACGTGTCATCTGGATAGGATCGATGACACGTCATGCGGATAAGCATGAATCTGAAAAGACCCGAATGCCCTCGGCCCGAACACAAATAATGTTCATATAATTATTCTGAACAATTATATATATTTTTTCTGCGGTTGTTTGTTTCGGTATCGATGACGTGTCATCTGGATAGGATTGATGACATGTCATGCGGATAAGGACGAATCTGAAAAGACTCGAATGTCCTCGGCTCAAAAACAAATAATATTCATATAATTATTCTGAACAATTATATATATTTGTCTTGCGGTTGTTGTTTCCGTAATTTATACAACGTGTCATGCACATTTTATAAATTAACCGGTTAACTTTTATACAACGTGTCACACACGTTTATAAATTAACCAATGTTTTTGCTTGTTATTTTTACATAACATTTATAATTTAATTATAACACGTATAATTAATTATAATCATCTTACTATTGATCATAACCAATTTATAATCAATCACAATAAGATTCTCCGATTAACTCCTATATGGTGTGACCGAATAGGATCTGTGTTATGTTGGTAAATAGAATTAAAACTGTTTTAACTTCTATAATCATGAGAGACATCTGGCAACACATCATGACCATCCAATTACACAGATGATGCTGTACAGTACAATATCACGATCCAGTAAACAATTTACTTGTGCCTGTTCTTCTGTCTCATAGCTATCAGATTAGTTTCAAGGTAGATGCGTGTCATCATTGTAAACTTAATCTTTTCTTGATCTTGAGCAGATTATCAAATATGATTACTCTTGTAATCATACCGCGCGCTGATAATCTTACTCTATCAAGGGGCCCAGTGATGTTATAGCTCGTATAGAGATACAAGGGACAATAGTAATTTTAGTAAACCATCACTACCTCAGCTAAGCCATGTATACCGAAGAGCTATCGTTATAACTGCATTTTACCGACAACGTTTGATAACAATCACAGATATACATTTCTTAGTAGGAAAGATGAATACCTCATACTTTAGAACTTAACACTGAATGAAAGCATTAATGACACGAACACAATTCTATTTAATGTTTCATTCGGGGTCTGTCAAATATCATGTTCCTGGAACATATATCTATGTGATTAAAATGACAACTCCTTGTCTATGGTCTGTAAAACTTGACCATCATTTAATCCACATACTAACCTTATAACGGTAATTAATGTTCCTGCTAATTACCTTGGTTAGTGACCTTTTAAGATTAAGAGTATATATCATCTATATTATGGAGTTTTACAATTTCAGTCATGAACTCGAAATGATCCATAAATGCAATAATACTCAAGGCAACAAAATGATATTAATCATCCAATTCATGAACAAAGCTTTATGATAAATTATCGTATTATTGACTTCTAGATTATTACAAACTAACAACATTATCCTGCACTCACTCTCTCCCTCCAAGCTTTTCAGGGTTCATCATGAATTTCCATATGCTTGGTATGGATAAGAGTCTGCAAGAGCTCTCAGGGATGCTTAGGATTGCTGATGGGGACATGAAGAAAAACTCTTCTGTCCTTATGATCCAAGCTGGTGGGAGGAAGATAAAGAAAGCCCCGAAGAAGGTGGCTCCCAAGTATAAAGGCAAAGGGAAAAAGGTTCTTAAACCGAATCCTACCAAGATAAAGGTTGCTGCTTCCTCTGCATGCCATTACTGTAATGGCATGGGTCATTGGAAGAGGAACTGCCTGAAGTACCTAGCGGATCTGAAATCTGGAAAGGTTTCCAAGGCTTCAACCTCAGGTATCTTTGTTATTGAAGTTAACGTTGCTACCTCTATTAATGATTGGGTACTGGATACCGGATCATGTGCTCATATTTGTTCAAATATGCAGGTACTAAAGAATAGAAGGAAGCTACGTAACAAGGAGATACAACTCCAAGTTGGAAACGGAGCACGAGTTGCAGCCGTGATAGTTGGTAGTATAGAGTTGTATTTGCCCAGCGGACTTGTAATGGAACTAGAAAATGTATATTTTGTTCCTAGCATTTCCAGAAACATCATTTCAATCTCATGTTTAGAGATGAATGGTTTCACTTTTGTTATAAATGACAATAGGTGTTCTATATATAAAGATGAGTTATATTATGGATCTTCTTTTATGATGAATGGTCTTTATATATTGGAAATGAATAAACCTGTGTTTAACATAAATAACAAATGACTCAAAGCATCATATGAAAGCACGACTTACATGTGGCATTGTCGCCTTGGTCATATAAACGAGAAACGCATCAAGGAGTTACATAAAAATGGACTTCTTGGTAAATTTGATTTGGAATCAATTAACACGTGCGAATCTTGTTTACGAGGTAAAATGACCAAAGCGCCTTTTCCAAAAAGGGAGAAAGGACAAGTGACTTATTAGGTCTTATACACACTGATGTATGTAGACCTATGAGTACTTGTACAAGAAACAGTTTTTCTTACTTTATCACGTTTACTGATGATTACAGTAGATACGGTTATGTCTACTTGATGAGACATAAGTTTGAATCCTTTGACAAGTTCAAGGAATTCAAGACTGAAGTAGAAAATCAATTGAACAAAAGTATTAAGGCCATACGATCTGACCGTGGAGGCGAATACTTGAGTTTTGAGTTTAAAGAATACTTAAGGGAATGTGGGATAGTCTCACAACTTACACCTCCGGGGACACCACAATGGAATGGTGTTTCCGAGAGACAGAATCAAACTCTACTGGATATGGTTCGTTCCATGATGAGTGAAGCCACTCTTCCGAAATCCTTCTGAGGGCACGCACTAGAAACTACTGCACGAACAGTAAACATGGTTTCATCCAAGTCAGTAGAAAAGACTCCATACGAGTTATGTTTGAAAAATCCCAAATATGTCTTATCTTAAAATATGGGGTTGCGAAATATTTGTCAAACTCCCGACGTCTGACAAACTTGATCCCAAAGCTGACAAATACTTTTTCGTAGGGTATCCTAAGGAAATGAAAGGATATTACTTCTATTACCGATCTGAGAACAAAATAGTTGTTTCTTGTCATAGTATATTTTTGGAGAACGAGTTTCTTGCAAAAAGAAGTAGTGGGAGTAATGTAATACTTGAAGAAATTCAAGGTACATCACACAATACAATATCTGAACCAGATCAGATTAACCCACCTCTTAATTTTTTGGCTAATGAGCATCTGGAAATACCAAATCCACAAGTAGCTGTGGATGAGGTTCTAGTCCCGAGCTCAAGTACTTCAACGCAAGTTGAAGAAGAACTAGATCCGCAGACAATTGTGGATCAAGTTCGACAGCCCGAAGAACAAGTGCTACGTAGGTCAACAAGAACAGTCCATGCACTTGAGAGGTACTTAGGACTGCACGAGATCTCAGTCTATGACACTGAAGATCCTTTGACCTATGCGGAAGCAATGGATAGACTCGACTCTGATAAATGGCTGGGGGCCATGAGATCTGAAATACAGTTCATGTATGACAACACGGTCTGGAACCTAGTTGTACCACCTGATGGGGTAAAACCCATAGTTAACAAGTGGGTTTTCAAAATGAAAACAGACATGGATGGTAAGATGACTATATACAAAGCACGGCTAGTAGCAAAAGGTTTCAAACAGATTCTCGGTGTAGATTATGATGAAACTTTTTCGCCTGTGGCTATGTTTAAGTCAATTCGGATACTCCTACCAATTTCTGCATTTCATGATTATGAAATATGGCAAATGAATGTCAAAACCGCCTTCTTAAATGGAAATTTAGAAGAGGATGTGTACATGACACAACTTGCGGGTTTTGAGGATCCAAAAGAAGCTGGGAAGGTGTGCAAGCTTCTTAAATCCATTTATGGACTAAAGCAAGCATCACGGAGTTGGAATCTTCGATTTGACGAGGAAGTCAAAAAGCTTGACTTCGTCAGATCTGAAGAAGAACCTTGTGTGTATAAAAGGACTAGTGGGAGTGCCATCGCCTTTCTTATCTTATATGTAGATGACATACTACTAATGGGAAATGATAATCCTCTTTTGCAACAAGCCAAGTCTTCATTGAAGAAAGTCTTTTTAATGAAGGACTTGGGCAAGGCTGTCTATATACTAGGCATAAAGATCTACCGAGATAGATCAAATAGACTTATAGATTTAAGTCAAAGCACGTACATTAACAAAGTGCTGAATCGGTTCAGCATGCAGGATTCTAAGAGAGGATTCCTGCCAATGTCACATAGTGTTCAGCTAAGCAAGACTCAGTGTCCTTTGACAACTGATGAGCGAAGCAAAATGAGTAGAGTACCATATGCTTCGGCTATTGGCTCTATCATGTACGCCATGTTGTGCACTCGCCCTGATGTCTCGTACGTCTTGAGTGTGACGAGTAGATATCAGGCTAATCCAGGCATGGAGCACTGGATTGCTGCAAATAATATCCTTAAGTACTTGAGAAGAACTAAGGATATGTTTCTCGTCTACGGTGGTTATTCCGAGCTTATAATAAATGGTTACACTGACGCCAGTTTCCAAACTGACCATGATGACTCGAGATCACAATCTGGGTATGTATTCATACTCAATGGTGGTGCTGTGAGCTGGAAGAGTTCAAAGCAAAAGACTACAGCAGACTCAACCACCGAAGCAGAGTATATAGCTGCATCCGAGGCAGCTAAAGAGGGTTTCTGGATCAAGAAGTTCCTTAGCGAGCTTGGAGTGGTTCCCAGTGTTCAAGGCCCTGTGGACCTCTACTGTGACAACAATGGAGCTATAGCTTAGGCCAAGGAACCGAGGTTTGATGTGAATTATTACAATACAAGTAATAAATCCCAGTTGATACTCAATTCGGTTGCAAGTGTACAACCTAGTCAAGTAGTGCTTAAGGATCGTCTCCACAGGGACAAGTCGGAATATCAAAATCTAACATAACAATTTAATTTAGTAAAAGCAAGTAGAAAGAAATTTGTTTGTTCAAAGGTTGGTTTGATTGTGATTAGGTTGAATTAAACTAAAGTCTTCAAAGCAAAATTAGGTTTTTAACAAGAATGAGAAATTAGGGTTTCTTAGGGTTCCTATCCACTAATGTCACGACTAATTGGTTTATAAATTTGTTCTTTTAATTATGAAGGCACAGTTGGATGATGTAGGTACAAAGGGATCTCTATATTAATACCATCTTTAAATTAGAATAAACGTCACCTCTCGGTACTTGGCTACCATAATCTAAAGTCATTAAGTTCTTACTGTCCCAATTAATCTAGAAAATCGTCTTTAACCTCTAGGTACTTGGCACAATTTGTCTAAACTATTAGGTAAAACCCGTATAAGACAAGCGTCACCTCTCGGTACTTAGCCTATCAAATACCCTATTCCTTATGGTCTGGACCTAATATTCAATTTCTCAATTGCAAATAATAAATCCTAGGGTTTCATGCGATTTCGATTAAGTCCTCACAATCAATTAAAATAAAGAATAGATCACAACAAAGAACAAGAACATATAAAATAAAACCAATTAAATCATAACAAAAGTTTCAAGTACAACCATAATCAACCTTAGAAAAGCCCTTAGCCAGCCATGGCTAAGATACAAATCAAATCAAATGAATAAAAGAGTTCCAAAGCAAAAAAAATAATAAAACCGATTGATCAATGATCTTTTCTTCCTTCTTCTCTCTTCTAGCTTTTCCTTGCTTTTCCTTCTTGAAACCCTAGAAATTCTGCCTAAAAAAACTTCCTCAATCTGTTCTACAGGTCCCTATTTATAGCCCCCTATAAAACCTAGAAATAACCAACCAAAAATAGCAAATTTAAACTCTGAACTGACCTAATTGCGGGCCGCAATATACTGTAGCAGTTAACAGACTGCACAAAAAAATTCTGAAGAGGTCCTTGTGGGCCGCAATAAAAGTCCTTGCAGGTTGCAATACATTCCTTTTATATTCTCAGGTTGTAGATATTCTCGTTAGCTTTCCAAAAAGTGGTCACAAGCCTAAATCAGAGTTACGAGTCAAAAGTTATGGCCGTTTTAAGTTCAGACTCTATTTTTGGCTGACTGCTACAGTGCGTTGTGGGCCGCAATAACTGTGCTGTAATGAAGAGGCTCTGACTTGTTTGGTTGCGGGCCGCAATAAATGTTGGCAGAAGCTCATTTCTTTGTGCTAACTCACCCGTTTTGCTTCGTTAAGATCCAAACACTTGACTACCTATAAAACAAACATAACTAGGGCAGTAGCTTGAACTTTTTGACATTTCTAACCTAATTAAACCTAATTGAAACTAATTTAACCAAAACTTGGCTTAATTTACATACCTAACCCTAAGTTTAAATAAATACAATTTTGGCTTATCAAGATCGCACTCAAAAACCAAGCATGTTCTACGCCGTTATCACCTAATACGAGAGATTGTAAATAAAGGTGATGTAAAGATATGTAGAGTTGACACAGTCAGCAACACAGCTGATCCACTCACAAAACCTCTTCATCAAGCCAAGCACCAGATGCATAGTGCTTCTATGGGTCTGAGACACATAGGAGATTGGCTATGAGTTTTTCTTTAGATCTACAAGATTTTAGAATACTAGAGATTTGTATAAGTAGAGCCCACGATAATTGGCTCCTAACTTAAGTGGGAGATTGTTAGTTTATAATAATCTAGAAGTCAATAATACGATAATTTATCATAAAACTTTGTTCTTGAATTGAATGTTTAATTATATATCATTTTGTTGCTTTGAATATTATTGTATTATGGATCATTTTGAGTTCATGACTGGAATTGTGAAACTCTATAATTAAGATGATATATATTCTTAAGAAGTCACTAACCGAGGTAATTAGCAGGAACACTAATTAACCGTTACTAGGTTAGTATGTGGATTAAAAGATGGTTAAGTTTTACAAACCATTGACACAAGATGTCATTTTAATCATATAAATACATGTTCTAGGAACATGGTATTGACAGACCTCGAATGAAATATTAAATAGAATTGTGTTCGTGTCATTAATATTTTTATTCAGTGTCAAGTTCTAAAATATGAGGTATTTATCATTCCCACTAAGAAATATGTATGTGTAAGTGTTATCTAACGCTGTCCGTAAAAAACAGTCATAACGGTAGCACTTCCATATGTATAGCTTAGCTGAGGAAGTGATAGTCTGCCAAAAGTACTATTTGTCCCTCATATTTTATACGAGCTATAGCATCGTTGGGCCCCTTGGTAGAGTTAGATTATCTGCATGCGGTATAATTACAAGATTAATTATATTTGATAATCTACTCAAGATCAAGAAAATATTAAGTTAACAAGGATGACACACATCTACCTTGAAACTGATCTGATAGCTATGTGACAAAAGAACTGACACAAGTAGATTGTTTACTGGATCGTGATATTGTACAGTACATCATCATCTGTGTAATTGGATGGTCATGATATATTCTGTCAGATGCCTCTCATGATTATAGAAGTTAAAACAGTTTTAATTCTATTTACCAATATAACACAGATCCTATTGGGTCACACTGTATAGGAGCTAATCGGAGAATCTTATTGATTAATTATAAATTGATTGTAATTAATATTGAGATGGTTATAAATAATTATACGTGTTATAATTATATTTGTCATATAAAATGACAAAGCAAAACTAATGGATATAATTAATTATAATTAACTATACATCATTTAGAATGACAAACAGAAACACTGGTTAGCTTATAAACGTGTTTGACATGTTGTATAAAAATTACCAAACGAAAACTGCAGACGAATATAATTGTACATAACAATTATACATATTTGATTTGGATAGTTACTATTTACTATTCCTTTGGGTTAATGGGTTTAGGATCCATTAAATAAATCCAACCAATATGAAATAGCAAAATCCAAATTAGATGCCTCTCCAAAACTGCCACAAAAGGGCATTCTGGTAATTTTGGCAACTTCAGGGGTATTTCGGTCTTTTGCGAACCTCCTCAAATAAATAGAGGGGCATAGGTGAAAGAGAAAACTCACTAATTCACGTGTTAATCTGATTACTTCGTTAATTCGAATTTCTCCCTTTCTCGGTTTACGGTTTTTCGATTAGTGAATAGTGTTTTACCGAATTTCGCGGCATTTCAGATTTTGCTTTATAGTGAATCTGATTAACCGAAAGTTCGTGAATAGTGTTATTACGCCTTTTTAGGTGAATAGTGTTTTTGCAGAATTTCACAGTTTATAGTATTTCTGGCAAAAGAAATAAACTGCTCTCTAGTTAGTCCTGATGGATAACCAATAGAGGTAACACACGTGTGATACTCCGAGTCGATTTCTTCCCTGGTGTAGGTCTTCTCACTTATCTGCATTACAACTGTGATTTGGAAATAATGTATAAATCGTTATATTAATCTATTTAATTGATAAATATATTTAAAGCTTTAGAAAATCAATTATGGAGTAGATCTGTAAATAGGATTAAACTAATCTTCTTGATTCATTTAATGCGTAGCTTAAGTTAGATGTAAAAATTTTGTTTTACTCTTTCCGCACCTTAAGCAAATAAATGGGTTTGAACCGTCAAAATCCCAACATAATTAATCAATAGGTTTGAACCGTCAAAACCCAACATTCATGTCCTTCTCAACTGCCTTCGTTACATTTTCTATGTTTATTAACGAAACAACCTTCTCCAATTCTGCTATTATGGGCCCTGCTTGCATAGGTTGAATGGTTGACTTCCCATTAATAAAATTGGGCCCTTCATGTAGTGTCCCTATCTTTTTGATTTCCCTGCCTGTTACTTCTTCTGCTCTGACCGTGTTACCCCAGCTCTGTCATTCTCCTTTGCATGATCTGATCGATTGTATCAACCCCAAATTGGCATCAACTTCAGCTCCTGACATTCCTCCCTCCTTTAAAATGTTCTTGTCCTTGAGAACAAATTCTGGGAACCTTTGTGCAATAGATTGATAGCTCTCCCACGTGGTATCTTCAATATCTTGATTTGACCAATGAATCAGTACTTGAACTTCTACCGTGTTTCGTTTCTTAACCATTTGTCTTGCAAGAGTGGCTAATGGAATAGATCTATAAATTTCCATTTGGTCAAATCACTGGTAAGTCGGGAGTGGTAACTTGAGCATCGCCAATGTGTCGTTTCAATTGAGAAACATGAAAGACTGGGTGAATTGTTGAGCCCGCAGGTAAGTTCAGTCGGTACGCACTGGTGCCTATTTTTTGTATCACCTCATAGGGTCCATAAAACTTGGGGTTCAGCTTTTGATTCTTGTGGCCTGCCACTGTAATTTGGCGATAGGGTTGTAATTTTAAATAAACCCAATCACCTGTGCTGAAATGTAATCGTATCAACGGTTGTAGCTTGGCTCTTGGGTGAGCTTCCTTGACCCAATTAAGGAGGGGCATAACGGAATAAAGCTTTGAAAGGAGTTATCTTTATTGCACTGTGGTAAGGCGTATTGTACCACCACTTAGCCATTATCAGGTACTTTGCCCAACTCCTTTATTTATCAAATGTCATACAATGGAGGTAGTTATCTAAACATTTGTTGACCTGTTCTGTCTACCGTCTGTTTGTGGGTGATAAATCGTGCTTGATTTGAGTTTTACACCTAGTCTCTCCATCAGCTCCTTCCAAAATCGACTAGTGAAAATAGGATCTCTATCAGATATAATATCTTTAGGCATCCCATTGTGTTTGTATACATAGTCAAAGTAAGCTTGAGCCACATCTAATGCTTTATAAGGGTGAGATAGTGATAACGCCAAAACATATAGCGAAAATCACTACTTTTTAGTACGGAAATGGTGAAAAAACGTATGCAAAGTACCCATTTTCTCAAATTATTCATCGCAAACGTGTTTTTAGTATATTTTGGCATGTTTTGGAGAAAGTTGTGAATTTAGGCCGAAAACGGAGCAAAAATGTCAAAATAAGGCAACACATGAAGTATGCAAACACCTCACATGAAGTGTACAATATGCAACATGTTGAAATTTACTAAAATTCGGCTAAGTACAGTGCTCTACGGCCTCAACTATGTCGCATGCGACATAAATGCCTATACTGCAGGGGCATACGAATTCAATATGTGGATTGTCTAGTTTGGATTAAATCTCAACCGTTGGACAACAAGCTTCTAGAAGGACGTGTTTCCAGACTTAGCAGGCCTCTCCTCACCTTGGAGCCTAAATTTAATACTCCAAAAGTAGCATTTTATGTTATTTTTGGCACCCATGGTCTCCATGTTCTCCATAACTCCTCACCCATACTCTAGGCTATATAAACCCCTCTTGTATTAGGAATTAGTGTACATGTTTTAGTTGTGTAAGTTCATAATTTAGAGCAGAATACTGCGTTAAATAATTGGAGTCGTGGAGAAGAAAAGACGCTCGAAATCTAAGACGGAATAAGAAGGAGTCTTCTAGGGAAGAGGTGTCTAGGTTTTAGGTTATGTCTTTCTTTTATTACTTCTTTTATTTAGTTATGGCTTTGAGTAGCTAATCTCCTCCTCTCTAGGGATGGATGTAATGAATTCTAGTTGCCCTTTACTATTTTTCTTTTATGTCTATTTGAGATTTCGTTATACTTATAATGCTATTGAAATATGTCCTTGCATACATTGTTCTATCTACAGATGGTCCAGTGTCCTCCATATACCAATAGGTGTTATAAGTCATTGTACCTCAGTGTGAGAGGGGCTACATGTAAGTACTATAAACACTTCGGATAATGAGGCTTGGCTATGGTTCAAAGACTAGGGTTCGAACCCAGTGGGCTTCCTTGGCAGGACATAGATTAGATAACATCTCAAGGTTTAATTAGGAATTTATTTATTACTTGTAATGAATAGGGTTTAGGGTTATTACTTAGCCAGTAATAGGGGAATATAATTAATTAGATTGGTGTGAGTAGTTTAATTACATTATATCCTATGATAATCAAAATTGTCCTCCACAAGCCGACCTTGGAGTCAAAGAACCTTTCAAATACGCATAGAATCGAACCCAAGTAATATGTAGGGAATAATAGTACCGGTATGCCGCTTTGCTCTGCGGAGTGGTCTATATCGCATGTGGTAGTGACAGAAGGCCGTATGTAGTAGTGACAGAAGGTCGTATACTGGTAGACATGAGTGCCATAGATATTGTATTGAGTTAATTGGAAGAAATTCGTCCAAAACCTAGAGGCTCCCTAAATTTGGTTTACAGCAATTAGCATCTCCACCTATAAATTCGCTAGAGTAGACTGTAAAATCAAACTACACCTATTATTATTATTATTATTGTTATTGTTATTGTTATTGTTATTGTTATTGTTATTGTTATTGTTATTGTTATTGTTATTGTTATTGTTATTGTTATTGTTATTGTTATTGTTATTGTTATTGTTATTGTTATTGTTATTGTTATTGTTATTGTTATTGTTATTGTTATTGTTATTGTTATTGTTATTGTTATTGTTATTGTTATTGTTATTGTTATTGTTATTGTTATTGTTATTGTTATTGTTATTGTTATTGTTATTGTTATTGTTATTGTTATTGTTATTGTTATTGTTATTGTTATTGTTATTGTTATTGTTATTGTTATTGTTATTGTTATTGTTATTGTTATTGTTATTGTTATTGTTATTGTTATTGTTATTGTTATTGTTATTGTTATTGTTATTGTTATTGTTATTGTTATTGTTATTGTTATTGTTATTGTTATTGTTATTGTTATTGTTATTGTTATTGTTATTGTTATTGTTATTGTTATTGTTATTGTTATTGTTATTGTTATTGTTATTGTTATTGTTATTGTTATTGTTATTGTTATTGTTATTGTTATTGTTATTGTTATTGTTATTGTTATTGTTATTGTTATTGTTATTGTTATTGTTATTGTTATTGTTATTGTTATTGTTATTGTTATTGTTATTGTTATTGTTATTGTTATTGTTATTGTTATTGTTATTGTTATTGTTATTGTTATTGTTATTGTTATTGTTATTGTTATTGTTATTGTTATTGTTATTGTTATTGTTATTGTTATTGTTATTGTTATTGTTATTGTTATTGTTATTGTTATTGTTATTGTTATTGTTATTGTTATTGTTATTGTTATTGTTATTGTTATTGTTATTGTTATTGTTATTGTTATTGTTATTGTTATTGTTATTGTTATTGTTATTGTTATTGTTATTGTTATTGTTATTGTTATTGTTATTGTTATTGTTATTGTTATTGTTATTGTTATTGTTATTGTTATTGTTATTGTTATTGTTATTGTTATTGTTATTGTTATTGTTATTGTTATTGTTATTGTTATTGTTATTGTTATTGTTATTGTTATTGTTATTGTTATTGTTATTGTTATTGTTATTATTATTATTATTATTATTATTATTATTATTATTTACCAATTATTATTAGTATTTATGTAGGGATTTCATGATGGTGAGATGGGTGGAAAACAAAATTTTCATCCTTTTTAATCGTTTAAAATGGAGTGTCTCTTTTATGCTAACTCTACTCAAACATTTATTTATACATTTTGCATACAAGACTAAAAACAATAATCTACATTTATGCAAATATATATAAATCAAGATTCAAGATTTAGATCTCATACCTCACATTAAATGTCAATTTAACGGTTAGAGAAAGTCGATTTTCTTTAGGTCTCTTGGAAACCTTCACACCATTGCCTCTAAGTGTTCACCTTGAACTAAACAAGAATTAGTTCTAGATCTTACTAGAGATCCACTAATCTAAGCTTAGTATAAAGTTAGTAACCCCTTGTTAGCCTCCAAAATAAATTTCTTAATTAAATGACTAACTTAATTAATAGATCTAGAATTAATGCAAGAGAGGAGGGAGAGCTCTTTTGCTCTTTTGTGTAGCCACCATAAAGTGAGGAGAGAGAAAGATAAATGAGAGTCACATGTGAAGTGCTCTTTATATAGAGAAAAGCTAGGACAACTTTGGAGTGAATAAGACCAAATTACCCCTCCTTTTGTCACATGCAATTATATGTCATCTTTGTGTGGCCAATAACACCATGGCCAATTATGCCTCATGGTGTGCCTCTTAATTGTACATTTAATTCTAAATTAATTAATATTCGAGTTATAATAATAATGTAATGTACATTATTATATTTATGTGACACAATATTATGCTATATAATATATATTACATTTCACCAAATAATATTCTTCACATATCTAATATAATTTATACTAAGCTGTTACGACATGTAACATTTTATTTCAATATTTTATCACATGTATTTTATTTCATATCATATGAAATATCACACACCATATAAATATAAAATAACTTTCTTGTTTCTTGTTCAGTTGGTGTGACATTTATCGAGGATCTATGTTAAATTGGTAATGGTATAAATCATTTTATTATTATAAACTATAAGCCGTGTTCTAACTACACATTTTAGTCGCCCAATTAACATAGATGTAACGTAACCAGTTTATAAAACACGATCCAATAGTAATGTTATTAATAACATTACTTGTCTCCATTCCTTGCCTAATGATAATATGAATAATATACAAAGTAGGGCGGTGTCATCTTTGTAATATATTTGTTTCCTGATCTCTCGAGTAAATTATTGTCACACTCCGAGACAACCAGCCACGTATTTATACATAAGGTGTGTGCACATCACATACATTATCAATAACAGTATAAATAAAGCCACATTTATTCCATAAACAAACGAGTTTAACAAACAATAATGGCAGACAGGGCTAGTAACACAAGCGCTGCCATGCCTGCTCAATATATCAATTATTGAATCATGGAAATAAAAATAAATAACATGTGGCAATTTATAAATCACAAGCCTTCCCGCTTAGTCTCACTCTTGTCCTTGCTCGAATCATTCCTCTTCATACCTGGAACCCACGTAAAAGTAGAACGGGTGAGAGATCGAACCTTCTCTCAGTGCGGGATTTAGTTCCAGTCCAGAGCTTATAAAACATTTACTTATATTCGCAAATATGAAAATACATAAACAAAATGCGTATGCTTCTTCCAATGCAATGCATATCCTATTGTTACTTCATTCATTTACTTTCATTTATTTAAAGAAAAATCCGTTAATCTTGTTCGTTTGCCTCACTAGACGGTGAATTCATATGCCGCTAGGTCTTGGCGTGATAGGACTGCTTCCGCCTGCAATCACGTCCGTGAAAGGACCGCTTGCGCCTACGATCACGTCCGTGAAGGGACTGCGTCAGCCTACAATCACATCCGTGACAGGACCGCTTTCGCCTACAGTCACGTTAACGAGGGGTCCAGTCGAAACTAAACCCAATGTATACATCCCAATATGCAAGCATATTGGCCCCTGTTCAATTACCATATTTGTTTTTTTTTTCACAAACACATTTATTCAATAACACAGTTTATGTCATGCTCAACACATCCTATTCATGCAAGTCCATTGGTCAATATATGAATCCTATCATTTCATGCAAATTATTTGTGTCTACTCAAGTCATACGAATGGTTCGACAACAATATGCATAAATCCAACTAATGCAATAATAATAAACAATTGAATGACAATAGGAAAGTAAAATGGTTTTATAAAGTCTAGGAAACCCGCACCTGTTTACGTAGTAAATTCTTGACCGTTATCTACATCTCTTACTTTCTCAAGAATCGAACCTAAGAAATAAACATACCTCTAATTAATAAGGTTTGAGTTCACATATTATTACTTTCTAAAGTTCCCCATTTTTTTATTATATTCATAGATTATTAGTCTTAACTTCTAAACTTTAATTAGTTTAATTCTTTGATATTATAATACTATTAAGTAAGACAATTTGACAATTAAAAGAAAGAAAACAACTAAAGCATTTAATTTAAAAATTTATGTCACAGATCCTTTTTGATTTATTATTATATATCTTTAATAATTATAAATAAATAAATCAAATAACCGAAACTTGTTTATTTAGGAATCCAACTTTCTTTTATCTAAGGAATATATAATAGTTTTGTTTTTAAATTTTGACATCCAACAGACAGCAAAAAAAGTGAACATTTATTTGAAAAGAAGGAAATAAATTATCTAAAATAATTCATAGATGGATAACGGTTTTGACAAGAATTAATATTTAATATTTACTAACTAAGAAAATGGTGAGTATCCAAAAATATATAAATTTATTAGAATATAAATTTAGTAGAATATAATTTAATAGTCAAGACTTTATCATTAAAAATAAAATGAGAATTATGATCGAAACCTATTACTTAGAGTTTGCAGTTTAGGAAGGTATGGGCAACAGTCACTGTTTCTAATGGTTCTCGACGGTCGAAACTCCGATCGGAATGAATCCAGCGCTTATGGTTCCGTATCGCCGAACACTACAACTCTCGTGTTGAACACTTCTTCAAAATCTGGACGTACGGGCGGAAATCGGCTGGCTGGTTTGGGTCCAGCAGGGTTTGGATCCGAATTGATGGGAATTAGAGGATGTGGCGGCTAGGGTTTGAGGGGGTGTGTGTGTGTGTGTGTGTGTGAGTGTGTTTATATAGAGGTCAGACTAGGGTTGTCTTCAGATTTTGGTTTGTTGGATTGGGCTTTAATGGACCATAATTAATCAATCTCACCGACTTGGGCTAATGACAAATTATGTTTTCTGCAGTTTTAATTTTGATCCTTAAAGATAAAGTTACCTAGACTTGTAGGTTCGGAATTTGGAAAAATTTACTACATAAGAGTCATAGGATTTTGTGTTACGGTTTCAACCAGACTGATTTCAACTTAATTGGACTTTCCAGTGAGTAGGAATTGTTAAATTAGTCAACATAGGTCTGCAATTTCCGAACAGCACTGTTTACTGATTTTAGAATTTTATGGACAATTCTACGTTCAGAATTTGGGGTAGGTTTCTAAACAAAAGTTGTAGATACTGAAGTTAAATTTCAGGTATTAAATTTCATTTAATTCCGAATTAATATGAGTGAGCTGCGATTGGAATACTAACAACTATATGTCTGAAAAATCCAGCTGAAGTTAAATTTAGAAGGTTATCAAAAAATAGGATAGTTCAAATCTAGGTTTTAATTATAGGTTTTATTAGTATTTATATCCTAATTGTTGCGGTCAGGTAAGAAAACATTTATTTTAGAAATGTTTGTATTTTTCTACAAGATTTATTACGATATTTTCTATATAGATAACTATGTGTGCAATCCTAACTCAAGGTGTGTGTATATAGATTGGTCTTTCATTTGGACTCTTTTTTTACAAAGTGCTTAAACTTTCTTTACATTCTAAAATGTATCTAGTCATGATGAAGCGTTACATATATATATTATAATAATCTTTATGTTCTCTCGTAATGATTTTTAATAACTAAAACGTTGACATGACGAGACGTTACAATTATAAATATATAGTTGACAGCGCTTCAACTATACTGCATGCATTTATAATTCTACTCTATCAAGGGGCCTAGCAATATCATCACTCACTATAAATGGGGAGCAATGATACTATTGACATATATCTTTCTCCCGCACAAGCCATATACAAAGAACTACTATTTTTATCGTTACTTGCAATAAACAACTTCTAATAGTAATTACATTATACATTTCTCACGTGAAAAAGATACAGTCTCATATCTTAGAATCCATAGACACAATGAAAACATTAGTGACACAAACACAATCCATATAATATTTTATTTGTTAAGTCTTGTTCAATGTATGGGACC
Organism: Carex pumila; assembly: GCA_033356055.1. Classification (NCBI taxonomy): domain Eukaryota; kingdom Viridiplantae; phylum Streptophyta; class Magnoliopsida; order Poales; family Cyperaceae; genus Carex; species Carex pumila. The sequence continues at coordinate 249,135 of JARJHM010000368.1, forward strand.
TTTCATACACTCGTGTTATCAAATGATAATCTTTTATCAACATTCATAGAACTACAATGTACTTTAACTAACACGATAATCCTTTTTGTGATATATTAGTGTTCCATGCTAATTATCAAGATTGTGAACATTTAGAGTTATATGTTTATTATGATTTAGAGTTTTATGGTTTAAGACTAAGAACATCTTCTTGAACACTTCTAAAGTCAAACATTAAACTCAAGGAACAAAATATATATAACATCTAATTCATAAACTCAACATGTAAAAGTAATTAACAAAAGATAACTTTTAGAACACAAAACTAACAATTTACACAACCCAAACAAAACCGAAGAACCTAGAGTAGTGTTGTTGTTGTTAAACTACTAAGATCTATTCCTGTGGATCGACACCCGACACTACTACACCGTAGGATTATGCACTTGTAATCCAACAGAGTAGCATTAGGGTAACTAAGTATATATTTATATATAGTAAAAGTTAGTAGTCTCATTTCGAGTCATCAAGGTTTTTGGCGCTGTTGCCGGGGATAGAGTAGATATTCTCCAATCATAAAGGGTATTTACACTATCTTAGAAGTTTAACAATAAATGGGCCAAGGTCAAAAACCTGTATCTTTTCTTTTCAGCATCTTATTTGCATAAAACACCATAAAAACTAATTTGCATATTTTTCCTTTTTGCATATTTACTATTCCTATTTGATCTTATTGCATACAAAATACCAAAAAAATCAACTATATATTATATACTTATTTTCTACTATTAGGAGAGGGATTTTTAACAATCTTTCTTGCAGCTTTGTTGCGCTGTTTGGGACTTCGAGGCCCAGGACCACCAGGAATTCTAACAAGAAGGACTTTGTTACGCCAACTCCTAACCCCTGGGTGAAGTATCCTCGACCAACGAAGGATTCTCGCCCACTGAAGGAAGTTATCGTTACAGACGAGCTGACCTCACATAAAATCATAAACATGAGTCAAGACGGTGTTCCTGTAATTGATAACAATCCACAAAACACATCACACCTTGCTGGGACAGTCAACCAATCGACCCATGCAGGAGGATTAGTGAATACCGACAACAATACGCCATGCATGCTAAGGGACTATGCCCTTCCCTATGACTTGCAGTGTCACACCCCCAATCGGGAGGTACGACGAACCTACCGCGTCTATGTACCATTCAATATATGTAACATATAACATGGATCTTTTTATGCATTGCCAATAGCATTCATTATGTTTGCCACATCCCAATCTATTTACAATAATTATCTGACATTTTATAGTGGATGATGCTAGAGATATATTTTCTGCATCCTGTCAGATACAATAAACCCAAATCCCATACCTTTAGGTGGCCCTGCTGTCAATTATAACCCAGAATCGTTTCTCTGACTTCGCATAATGAACCTGTAACCCACAAGGGGAAACGAGTGAGAAATAATAAATTATTTCTCAGTGCTGATTGCCACTCAGATTATTGAATTCCAAGGAAATCCATATTCAGAATGAAATCACCGCACAAGAAACAAACAATTCATTATATAATGACGAATGCAAATGCTCAATAACAATATCCAATTGAATAACAAATATTTCATAAGTAAATTAGAACTCTAAGAATCTTATCAGCATAAATGGTTTGGGTCAAAATCTTTTAAACTATAAAGTCAGGTAATATTTGGAACCTAATCTTTAGAACCATTAAGTCTGGTCACGTACAGTTTCTTAACTTTACAATATCTAGTCTGGTAGCACTAAAATATATCATACATGTATCTGTCGTGTCAGGGCTTATACCATTCTAAATATCCTGACACCTGATTAATGGAAACAATACGAAATCAATATCACAATATTGTCATTATCGGAAAAAAAAATCAATAATAAGATAGTTACCACAGTTCATTAGTCTTAGAGTCACGATTCACATTTATTCAATATCCCCTATCCAACCGGTACTAGATTCAGTTGGGACCATTCACCATATACACCACTAGACTTTACGTATAATAATCATTTTTCTTCAGTATATGGAGGTTCAAGGATTTCAGTATTCAATATTCATTCAATTCAATCATTGTGCTCTCAATCAATCATTTGCAATAAGAATCAACCAATCAATAAACAATATCAACATGACAATCAACAGACTTACCTGTAATTCAGTTTCAGTTGTATTGGGCTATGCATATAATGCAATAGTTTAATCAATGCAGTCAATCAAATATTCAAAATGCACAGCGAGTTACGATTTAATTCCTAGTTATGAATCTCAGACTAATCCAATAACCTCGCACCTGATATTGTAGGGTATGACATGATTCGATGCCAAGCTGCCATTCTGTAAGTGCATCCGATAAGCCAGTTCATTTTGAATGATCGAATTCATATCTTAGTCTAAAATAGTTTTGCAATTTGAAATTAATAACTTAAATTGTACTCATAGTACAAGATATATATATTGGAACCACTACATATATATTTTCACAATTAACCATTCAACCAAAGGATTTATATTAGAAACAAATCATACAGTACCTTTTAACACATACTTTCTTCTTTTTAATAATAAATTTAAAAATATATATAAGGTTTATATCCATTTGAACCAATCTCTTCCAATTCATGTAAAATTAGTTAACCCAAAAATTCTAGTTTTCTAAGAATTTACAAAATAAAACATTTCATATATAAAAGATTTCATGTTTCAACCAAAACTCTAATAATCAAAATCAAATAAGATAACTTTCCTTAATCCCCTTGAAAACATTATTTCCCAGTACCAAGTCTTTAATTATTCATGCATATGCAATTAATACAACATTTCTAGGATATATATACTTAAGGTTCATACTGATTTTCCAAATAGAAATATATCTTTGTATCATGCCCATGTACAGATTTAGAGCAAAACTCTAAATCTGGCCCACACATCCCTTTAACTTTATCCCTAATTAAGTGCTCTTAAAAACTAAGATCTTAATTATATATATATACATATATATTTACTAGTATGTACTTAGCACAAGAGAATTGACTTAACAAATTCATTAAAAGCTTATGTTAAGTTTATCAATTCATTATTAGAATTGATATTCAGATTCTAACATAATCATACTAGTGAACATATTACACTTTAACCCACATGATTAATATATATGAAATAACTGTAGACAATATCCTTAGTATATATCAACGCAGCCATTAATTAAGCATAAATATGAGTAAAAGATCTACTATGTATGATTTTGTAAATATATGCCTTTTGTCTTTTTCTAATTATCTATAATCATGTAAAAGACATGCACATATACATTCACGCACACCAAATATTTAACTAAATTAAGGGGAACATAGGAACAAAATCATTTATAACTTCTTCCTACTAAAGAAACTTAAGTGAAATAAAGATGTTTCATACCATAAGCCTCGGTGTAATCAAGAGAGAGGAAAGCATAAGAGAAATAGAGGGCTTGGCATGTATATGTCTATGCCATCAGCCATCAGCCATCACCCCAGTCATATATCGACATCCATATATATACTCTACAAAGCTTAATTTTCAAACTGTCTAAAACCCTAAATCCGGTTCAAGAGGAACAACAACATAAAGCGGAGAAAGAATATAATATAATTAACACTGCGAATATTATTCATGTTGCAATATGAAAGAGAGCAACTAGGCTTGGTTAGGAAAGTAAGCAGCTCAATGATCAAATGATCTTTAGCAAACGCTGGCATGCTGAGAAATTGCCACCCAAGGAAAGAGTAAACAATTAGAGAGAGGTCAGGTGAAAATCTAGATGAAGAGAGAGATAGGAAGCAAAATGAGGTTTAGAGAGAAGGGGCTATACATGTGCCCCACGTGTCATTCTAGTTTATTTAATTCGTTTAATTTCTAATTCACAAATTCTTAGAAGCACATTGTATTAATTTCATTTTCTTTTACATTTATTTTCGGGATCTATAAATTTCTGATATCTCAACAAAAGTTTCAGATTAATTTATATATATAATTTATTTTAATCAAATAAATAATTAGATGATCTAATTAACTATAATTAATTTAAATTGATTAAATTAACGATCTATATATAATACAAGATGGTTTATTCCTTGAAAGCTCATTGAAAAAAATTCTCTAAGACTTTAGCATATCATTTGCAGAGATTAATTTTATATATGTATTTTGCGTATTGTTACATGCAGGATCAAACTAGCGTCACAATGCCCGACATAGAGGCGAACAACTTCGACATCAAGAACACCTATCTCAACTTGGTGACTAGGAAAGTTTTTGAAGGTCAACCTGACGAGAACCCGCAGATCTGTTGTTCGTACAATAATCTTTTACGTCTATTTGACTAATTTGCAAAAATATAAAATTATTGAATTTTACGATTTCTTCTATTTTGAGAATATGTAGGTCCAAGAAAAGTAAGAACTGCAATATAATATGCTTTGAATGAAGAAATCACGAATACTTTTATCAAGAATACAAATTGTAAAATCAGAAACTTGGTAAAGTATGTGTGAGGTTGATTAAAATGGGATAAAACGTTGTAACGTTTTACATTGGTCTGAAACAATAAACTGATCAAAAGAAGAAACATTGTTACAGCGTTATAACGTTATATAAACGTTGTGACGTTTTACAAACGTCATAACGTTATACAAACGTTGTAACGTTTAACAACTACAAAACTACTGAAGCACAGTAGTACAGTACCAACTAGAAACGTTGTAACGTTTCAAGTATATTTAAGCTCCAAATAACTTCTATATTGATCAAGTTTGTACAGGTTGTAACGTTTTGCTAAGCTGTCAGAAGATTAAAATCCTAAAATCACATTTGAATTAAACGTTGTAATGTTTTATAAAACGTTGGTAACGTTTTATGTCAAATAGCTCATTTTTGAGCTGACACTATAAATAGAGTGATGGGATCTTTTCCCAAAGCATTTCAGCCAACCCTAATCATTTTAAAAGCGATTTTCTGAGAGCTTAGCCTACTCCACTGTTGTGAGAGCTTAAAACTTCAAAATCCCTCAAGCAACCTCAAACCTACTTCACTAATCTTGATCTAGATTAGGTTAGAGTAATCTATTGAGTGTTTCTCTTGTGTTCTAGACAATCGAGACATTGTTCTCATCTCTTTGAGTTGGCCGTTTGACTTCCCGCTTGGTGTGTAAGGGCTCAATGGTTCATAAGTTGTAATCCTTTCGTATTGGGTAATAGAAAGGCGCACCACTCAAGGTTGCGAAGCCCCGGAGACGTAGGCCTTTGTTTTGTCAAACTCCGTTAACATCCCGCGTGTCAAATTTCTCTAAATTCATCTATTTAATTTCAATTGCAATTTAATTTCAGTTTTTGAGCAATTAGAGGTGCTCCTAAGTGTAACAAGATCGACCTCAACATATTCAAGAATGCATGCAATGCGATCAAGGTAAATAGAGTCTTGAGAGAGAACCTCTATCTCCATCTGTTCCCATTCTTCTTAGGAGAATGACCATAATCTTGGCTTCAATCGTTAGATCCTGGTTCAATCACGAGTTGGGAGAAGATGACTAAGGCCTTCCTCGCTAAGTATTTCTCGCCAACCAAGACTGCACAATACCGGAGTCGTCTAACTTCGTTTGCACAAAAAGACGGAGAGATTCTTAGCGATTCATGAGAACTCTTCAAGAGTCTGGAGAGGGAGTGTCCACACCACAGATTGGAGAAATGGCTTAAGCTTCAATAATTCTATGATATACTAGAGCCCTATGCAAGACAAGCAATAGACTCGATCGCCGGAGGATTTTTGATCAACCAGACTACCGACGACGTGGACAAAGACGATCAATGACGTATGTCAGAGTCAAAAGTATTCGTTAGCTGGTAAGAGCCCCAAAAGCACATCGACCGGCAAACCTAAAGGAAGTACCAACACTGCTATCGACGCCAAGCTAGATGCCTTGTTCAAGCTAGTCAATGACCTTACCAAAAAGGGAGTTGCAACAGGTGTGGCGTTGTGTAGCACCTGTGGAGATGTTCATGATTTAGACGAGACATACGTGTCTGTTCTTCAAAGGACTGGAAGAAGAGCATGTCAAGGTCATAAACCTCAAGCAAGGAAACTAGAATGCTAATGCATACAACCAAGGCGCTGCAAATTCAGAAGGATATCAACCGAATTACTAACAAGGTCGGCCATAACAACTATACCAACCAAGGCAGTTCGATCAACCCCCTCGTAAGCCATACACCGAGTATGTCATGGACAAATTGTTTAAGAGGCAAGGGAAGACAATAGACGAGATCAACACAAACGTCCTTTCAATAAGAGAGCGCACAAAAGTTCTGGAAAACCAAGTGGCCTAAAATGATTTTTTGAACTTCTCACGCGGGAGAGACAAGCTTCCAGGGCAATCGGAGATCAACCTACGAGATTCTGCCCGTTGCATAGCAACCAAGGATGATCAACACTAGGAACTACACTCCCCAGCTTAAGGAGTGCCCTTTCCACCTTCAACCAATTAAGCAAAGGAAGATCAAGCTAATGACCTAAAAAAAATGCTGCATGGAGGCGACCCATGTGTTATCTTTACTTTTATTATTTTTGTTTGTGCCCACGGTAGAAATTACTAATCAGAACTGACAGGAAGATCATAGGAGTTGTGAAGTTAAAAAGAATAAAAAATTTCACAAATTTTCTATCCAGTTTACGGCCCGTGCAATATCATTCCATACTGTATGCGGCATAGGCTCAGATTGTGTACGGTCCAAATCAGACTGCACAGAAAAATTTTGAAAGACCGGGAAGTGAACCCGCATGCAAGTAGGGGTTATACCGCATGCGGTATAAATGATGAGCTGTAAGATCTGGAAATAGGTAGCCAAAAATAGCACCGCACATACCACACTAGGCAGTACGTAGATGTCGCAGGGCATCACCTTTAACATGATTTTCTATTTTCAAAAATCTAGAAATAGCTTTCGACTATTTTTAGAATTTCGTGGGGATCATGGGGCTACTACTACTGCTATTTTTCGGCCACTTCCTTCTTAATTTGACTCACCTCTATAAGAAGGCCCCTGCTTTCTCTCATTTCCCTCACCCATTTTTGAAAATTTTGAATTCTTTCTTCCCGCTCAACAACGTTAAAAATTTAACCAGAGAATTTTTCGAAGTCCAAGCCGCAAGCAGAGTCGCAGGCGACATTGGAAACAACAAACCACATCGCACACGACCTCTGAAGCCGTAAGCACAACCCGCAGAGCCATCTGGAGAGAAGAACAATGGAGAATTCAAGCAATACCGATACAGAACCTTCCTCTATCTATCATGCCAGACCATCCGGCATGATTTTTCCATTCGACGACTATCTAGAGTGCTTCCTTAACCTTTAAGAACGTGAAGTAAAGGTCTCCAAGGGTCCTTGTTATTTCACCTTTAACAAGTTGAGGATCTTTAACCAAGTAGAAAAGCTTCTATCTTCGATCAACTTATGGGAGTTGACAAACAAGATCAAGCATACGCCAACGTATGGGAGATTGACCTTGGAGTTCCTCTCAACACTTCGAGAAGAGGATGGGAAGGTGAATGTTTACAAGGAGAAAGTGGAAGAAAACCCTAACATTAGCCTCACATACTTGATTGAGCAACGACAAGTTCTCATTTTTGGTGCGAGAAGAAGACAAAAGTCCACATCTATGTGCGAATGGCGAATGTGTTGCTAGGTTTTGTATGTTCAAAAACCATTACACCAACTCTAAGTGAAGATGCTGAAATCTCGGGGAGGACCCCAATGAAGGAACTAGAAGTAGCTCGCTGTCCAATCATCGAAGATGAGCCATCCAAAGAACTGGAGGAGTAACCTCAAGCCGACCAAGTTACCACAAGAAGCACCTCTTGGGCCAACGAAGATGGGAAGGAAAGGATGATTTGGCGCATCCGTTTCAAGTGTAGAAGTGCACCCTATAAAGCACCAACTCCTAAAAAAGCCTCTCAATGATTTAATATTTTTTGGTACAGACCAATTTACCATTGCATCAATTTTGCTTAGATCAGTTGACACACCTTCTTGTGATATGATGCAGCCCCAATATTCTATTAATCTACTGCAATATCACACTTGCTTCTTTTATGGAAGAGCTAGTTTTGTTTTAGCAATTCAAAAGTCTGTCTCACATGCTCAACATGATACTCAATGTCTTGGCTAAAGATCAAGATGTCATAAAAAAACCTAACACAAATTTTCTAAGGTAAGGATTGAAAATGGAATTCATTAGTGATTAGAATATTGCAGGTGCATTAGTAAGGCCAAAAGGCATAACCTTAAATTCATACAACCCTTCATGTGTATGAAATGATATTTTTGATATATCTTCTTCGCACATTCTTATTTGATAATATCCTAACCTAAGATCAAATTTGGTAAAAATCTTTGCATGCTTCAATTCATTAGAATGATCATCAACTATGGGTATGGAATTGTTCTTGACTGTGTTCTCATTCAATTTTTTTGCAATCAACACACATTCTCCATGTGTTGTCTTTTTTCTTTACTAATAAAATAGGAGAAGAGTATGAACTGGTAGAAGCTTGAATAAAAGAATTACTAAGCAGCTCTTCTATTATTTTATCAATCTCTAATTTCTGAAAATGAGAAAACCTATAAGGTCTCAAATTTATTGGTTTAGAACCTGGTTTAAGAGAGATTTTATGGTCAATTTCCCTTTTTGGAGGCAATTTAGTTGGTTCAGAAAACAAAGCAGCATAGTCATCTAAAACTAGTATCATAGAAGGATGTACCTACCTATCTACCTTTTCTTCAACTTTGAAAACTTGTGCTAGCAAGATATGACCTTCTTCATATACTTCTTTCATCATACTAGATGTCTGTTCAACAATAGTAATCATCTTCAGTTTTGCCTCGACATCTTCATCTTCCAATTTAATGAATTTTCCATCCCTCTTCAGCTTCATGCTCCCTTTGTTCCAATCAACCAATCCATCCCCAACAATAAATTATGTCCTTGCAGATCCAACACTCTTAAATCTATACTAAATTCATGGTTCTACAAAGAAAACTTGAAATTTTTGCACAAGATATTAGTTTGCATTCTATTCCATTGGCTACCTTAACTGTTAGTGGTTTTGTAGTGTCTACTGTCATGCCAAAGTTGCATATAATGTCAGGATGGATAAAGGAGTGAGTACTACCATTATCCATAAATGCACAAATAGGAATTGAACCCACTTTTCCTTTAAATTTCATGGAGGTGTTGTATTGTCCCTCACAAAGGCTAATAAAAGTTGTTTCCCCTTCTTCAAATTCTACATAATCAACAAATTCACCTTGAGTATGATCTTCTAATTGCTCTACTTGTTCTAGGGTAGGATTCATTTCCTCTTCAACTTTTATAGTGTGAACAACCCTAGAATTATATTTATGTCCTTGCTGCCACTTTTCATCACACTTAAAGCATAAACCTAGTACCCTTTTTTGGTCTAAAGTCAGATTACCAATTGGTTTACTCATGAGTTTAGGGTACTCAAGTTTTGGATTTGGTCTTACTAGAGGTTTCCCTTTGTCCCTCCACCTAGTATCAATAGATGCATTTTGGTACTGAATCTTAATATGGTATTGGTTTGGCTTGTCAGCAGCTGAATTTTGGTATTGATTTCTGTTTTGATACTAATTTGGCTTAACCATTGCACTAGCCTTCTTAATTGTACTATCAAGTGAAAGTTCAATTTGCCTAGTGCATCTAATAGCATCATTGGGTGTGCTAGGGTTAAACAATTCTATAGTGTTTCTTAATTCTTCCTTTAACCCACTAATAAATCCTTTTGCATAGAAATCTTCACTGGTTATGCTTTTCTTACAAGTCAGCCTAGCTCTTGCTTGTAAAAATTGAGTTATGTACTCTCCTAGATTTTCATATTAATATACCCTCTTCAATTCGTCAACAACATTTCCATCCTTTTGAGAAAAGAAGCTGAGCGCTTCTTCTACCATAATAACCCATGATGGTGAATGTGGATTTGCAATTTTGAAACATTTGTACCAATCTTCAGCTGGCCCTGTGAAGTGCATAGTTGCCATCCTAAACTTATATTCCTCAGGGATTTGATGCATGTCGAAGTAGAAATTGCAACACTCTACCCAAGACGTCGGTTTGATTCCTAAAAAGCTAGGAAAATCCATTTAAGGCAGGTTTACTCTTTGTTCTGATTGCCTCCCTTCTTAACGCATTTCGCCCCTTCTTGGTTGTTCTTGCTCCAAGATGACACCTTGGAGAGGAATCTCATCTCTTCTTGGCTATTCTGAAGGTATGACAGTGTGAAGTCCTGAATTGCTGCTTTCAAGAGTCTCATGTGTAGCACCATCAAGCCTTTCTTTAAGCAATCGAGTGATCTAGTTGAATTACTGGGAGTTAATCTGAATCATCTTATTTAATTACCTGGAGGTGTTATCCATCTTGCGATCCATCGCAGCAATGGCATGAGTATTGTTGTTGGTTTCTTGAGTGTTGGCATTGAGCTGATTGTTAGTCGCTATTGTTTGATTCTCCAATTAACTTAAATGATTGCTTATTTCACGCTGAACAGTTTCTGAGTGCAGCAGTCTACTCGTCAATGTTGCTAAGTCCAAATCTTCATCATTGCTTGAACCGTTACAAGTTTTCGCCATTGTTGGTCGTCTGATCTTCTTCGTTTTCTTGCTTTTGTCTTTCCTAGATGAAATCTTGAAGGCTCTTGATACCACTTGTAACGACCTTACCTCACTCCATACTGATTATGCTTAAATTGAAACGAGGAGGTAAACTAATTTTATTCAATTTCAATAAAATAGATACAGTGGAAGCATAAGAACAAACTAAGAAATTCTCAAATTCAGATATCAGTTTTCATAATCCTAATTTGTAGGTTAATTATATATATATAGGCGAAGCTCCTCTAATTGGAATCAATCAAATCCATTAATTGAATGTCTCAATTGGATCTTCGTCTTCCAACTCAGCATCTGCGTAGAGAAGGATGCCCAGGTGTCTTCATGTCCTTCTCAACTGCCTTCGTTACGTCTTCTATGTTTATTAATGAAACAATCTTCTCCAATTCTGCTATTATGGGCCTCGCTTGCATAGGTTGAACGGTTGACTTTCCATTAATAAAATTGGGCCCCTCGTGCAATGTCTCTGTCTTTTTGATTTCCCTGCCCGTTACTTCTTCTGCTCTGACCACGTTGCCCTAGCTCTCTCCTTCTCCTTTGCATGATCTGATCGATTGAATCAGCCCCAAATTGGCGTCAGCTTCAGCTCCTGACATCTTCTATGTTGAAGTTAATGTTTGTAGTCTTCTAGGTTGTCATGGGAAGTAGAAATTCGTATCTAGAAAATAGAGGAGTTAAATGAGGGTGTTAAATGTTATTTAGTGAGAGGAAAGTATGTAGAAGGTTCCTATAAGTCTATATAACATGGAAGGTGTCATTTCAATGTAAGTGTGTGAGAAAATATCAATATAATATGAAAAATTATTCTACTTTTATTCTCTCTTGTCTTTCTCTTTTCCACTAAAATACTAAACAAAATAACATAGGCCTTGATTAGGCCAACATAAGTGGTATTAGAGCATAGGTTGTGTGAGAGTTCAAGTGAGGTTTCTCTAATAAAGCGTGATGGCTATGCAAAGTGGTGCATGGTGGTCACAAGATGCACAACTGGTCTTTGATGGCGAGAATTATGACTATTGGAGTATAAAGATAGTGAAAGAAGGATTTGAAAAGAAAAAAAGGTAAGAAGGGAAAAGAAATGGTTGAGACATCGGATGAGAAAAATGAGAATAAGAAGAAAGATGTGAAGGCTCTCTATTTGATTCAACAAGCCATCACCGACAAGATTTTTTCAAGAATAATCAGTGTGACAAGTTCAAAAGAAGCCTGACAGATTTTGCAAAATGAGTTTCAAGGTATTGAAAAGATTAGAGCCGTCAAACTTAACTCTTAAGAGAGATTTTTAAAATTTACAAATGAAGGAGAAAGAGGCATTAAAAGAGTATTTTTCTAAGGTGATTGAGTTGGTGAAACAAGTGATCAAATTCATAATAACTTTGTAATATTAATTAGGCATTGTACGTATTTTAATTAGGATATGGGCCAAAATATGTATATAATGTTTAGGTAATTATTTCTAATTATTGATGGACCGATTAGAAATATCACAATATGGACTCATGATAAATTAGAATAATAAAATTGGCTAGATTAATTCTGGTCATATTTGGTTTACTTCTAAGATGCTTATAGAACAATTTATGGTTATTCTTAAACCAAATTAGAATTTTAATTATGAACCAGCTTGGCTAATTATAGCATAACAACTTGGCAAATTATAGCATTTTCACGGGTATTTAAGGGCTGGGTCTCCAAGCCAGCATAAATCAATTCTCTCATATCAATTCTGAAATTAGGGTTAGCCTTTTTATATTGCTCTATTAAGTCTAAAGGTGAGATTATGTTCAAGCAATTTTGGAGAAGAATCTCGATAGCGATTGCTGTAAGTTTTGGAAGGATATGAGGCATCAAGTTCAAAGTTCAAGCATTCAAGAAGGGCTTTAGAAGTGTTTAAACCTTTGATTTCGATTGAGTGTCGAATAACAACACGCTCAAGATGGAACAAAGTAATTCCGCTGTCTTTATTAGATTTTATTTCTGTATATGATGGTCTTAGGGCAGGTTTAAGGGTGTGCTTATGCACCAACATTTATTGAATGTTATTTTTTTTATAATCATTAAGAAAATTCAATTTAGGAATTAAAGACCAACAATACACTACCCTTTGGAAAACGAAGATCCCCCTTAAAATAAAAATATTCATATGGTTAGTTAACGAAGGTAAAGTGTTAACAAAGACAATCTAACCAAGAAAAGTTGGGTAGGAGATCTAACATGTCATTTTTGTAACTCTCCAGAAACTATAGATCATTTATTTGTTACATGCCCAGTTATCTCATCAATTTTGTCATGGATTGCAAGCCATAATAACTTTTCTTTTAACTGTACTCATATAGTTGATCTGTGGCAATTAGATGCATGTATTCCACTCAAAGATAGTCTTCTTATAGAACTAATTAGGGCAGCTACCATCTTGATAATTTGGTTATCTTGTAATAAGTTATGCTTTAACAATGCCACTATACCAGCATTAACATCTTTAGGATCACAAATTATCTCACTAACAACCTATTAGTGTAAGTCATATGCTGATGATACATATCTTAAATTAACCTTGATTTTACCTATGCATGTAACTCCATTGTCCTAGGGACAGCAACAGCTGGGATTTCGAGGAAGAACCTTACATTGGATTAAAGGGATTAGCCTGTCGGAATACCTCCGAGACAGAGCCGACCATAATGCAGCAGATGCAACCTACTTCAATCCTCCAAACACAAATCATGCCAGCTCTTCTATCCTCTAAATAGCCAGATCCTACTGCACCCTCTTACAGTCTTCTTGTTTTCTAATCTTAGTCTGCCATAGCTTAATTCTATTTTGTATACATTGCTACTTTGTATCGTATTAATCTCTAGTCTCAAACTACTATGTTCTCATGATTAACTCTAGTTAAGCTTCTGATGATGTATTGTATCAGTAAAGTAGCTAACTCTAGTATCTAGGTTTGCTTCAGTGATCCTAGATCAATCACTACTTTTGTAAGAACAATATTTTGTTTCTAATAAAACAAGTGGATATCTCCACTTTTTCAAAACAAAAAAAAATTCAAATTAAAGATTTTGTTGAACAAGTAAAATACAATTTTCAAAGTTTTTAATTCTAATAACACAAGGTATAAAAAAAATTTCCATCAAGTATGATTTTTTTTTTTGAAATAAGTATAAACACATTTAGGATGCACAGACGAGGAGTACGAATAAGATGTTTAGTCACGCTCCTTTTGTTTTTTGTACTTTAATTAAAAATTTGAAGGTTTCTTTCTTGGGTCCTGATAATTGTTCCCCCACTCTCATCGCTCTAATTTTATTTGTTCAATCTCATCCATATTTCTCACGATCTACAAGGAATTTTGCGAATCTAAAACCATAAATGTTTTCTACGCAATTTTATCTTTCAAATGAGATCCATAATGACATACTTTCAAACTCGTCATCACACAAGTATTTATACCTAGTATTTTCCAGATATGACACTGCTGACATTTAAAAGTATTAATATCAAGTATTACAAGTATTTATACCTATGCACTGCAGTATTTATACCTATGTGGTCAACTATTTTTGTTAGAGAAATGTTAACGCAGTGATGATTGGGGAATGTTGATACGAAGATGCGGATCCACGATTGGGGATAAATACTTACACAATGGGTTATAAATACTTGTGTGACGATGAGCCTGAAAGTATGTCGTCATTTGGAAGATAAAATTGCGTAGAATACGTTCATGATTTTAAATTCGTAAAATTCTTCATAGATCATGAGAAATATGGATGATATAGAAAAAAAAAATCACCTCTAAAAACGTGTATGATTCTTCTCCCCATATAATTTGAGTGGTCCCCCATATAGTCATATTAAGTTAGAAATCCAAGTATTGGTATCTTAATTTGCAAGTATTAATTTATTATCTTCCAAGTATTATACCTATGAATTTAATTAAACTTGAAAAATCACAGTGTTTAGAATAAATTTAATTGAACTAGTTAGTTAAGTTAGTTTATAGAAGTTAAAATCTATTTAAGAGATGAGAGGATGATGGGGAGATGCTGGGTCCACGATTAGAGATAAATACTTACACGATGAGGTATAAATACTTGTATGACGATGAACTCAAAAATATGTCATCATGGATCTCATTTGAAAGATAAAATTGCGTAGAATACGTTTGTGATTTTAGATTCGCAAAATTCCTCATAGATCATGAGAAATGTGGATGACATGAAAAAAAAATCACATCTAAAATCTGTTTAAGAGATGGGAGGATGATGGAGAATGAGAGTGGAGTAATTCATATAATTATTCTTCTTTCTTATAGTTTCCCGTGACCCCCATTTGTGAGTTTGTGTGGCATTGGGAAATTCACAATTTTGAATTTAATATGTGGTTCAAAAGCTGAAATAGCCCGAAAGTTTATTGCATAGTGCCTTACCAAGGTCAAGGTGGATCAGGTATGAAACTTGTACAAATTGGGCAAAAGGATCCTCCATTGCACTACATCTACATGTCTCAACTTTAGGGAAACAACCTATAGGGGCTAATTCTGACCTATGTAACTTTCAAAGGAATTGCCTTATTTTTTGTGTGTTGTTTTTTATATCGAAATGCCACCGTTTGAAAGCAATAATGGCTTTTACTAAGATTAGATGCTCTAGGGAGGCCTATTAAATGATCTCATTTATTGATATAAACTGTTTCATTATGTGCATTCGAAAATGAAGTCGCTATCGTCCTTTGCAATTCCATGAAGGGAATTGCTTTGCTTGTGCCAGCAAACAATGGGAAATCATTCAGCCCGTATATAGAAGAAACAACTAAAAACGTCTTTCTCATTGAAAGTACATCTAATATAGTTGGTTAACGTAATGTCTATTTTTTTTTATGTAAAAGATTGCATGTTTAAAATTTAATGTCAATTAAGATTTACATACGAAATTTATAAATTTTCAAATTAATCTAGTACAAAGTTAAGTCAAGATTTTTTTTTAAAATTAACTTATAAATCTCTTTCTTTCTTTTCTTTCCATTCAACTTTATACTAAATTAAGTCGAGATTTTATAAATTTGACATTCTCATAACTTGTCTAGTAGATTCGTTTCAACAATTCAAATTCGTTATTTGAAGTCATTTCAATAAAAATTTAAATTTAAAAAACTCATATGGTCTTTTGCCAATGAAACCATATGAGTTCCTAAATTTTATAAATTTGACATTCTCATAACTTAACTTGGAATGCATACAAAAGAGAGAAGAGAGAGTGTTGTATGTGTTATTAATTAGTAATGTTTGATGAGCGTGGTTGGAAGCAGTGTACCAACCTTAATCATTGTTAAAGACACAGAGAGAAGCAATCATTGTAGTTATAGGTACATAATAATATAATATGCAAACTTGTCTCTCTATTGATCGATCTCAATTAATATTGAGCAGGATGCGTGCTGCTCCTTTGCCACTACCACAACATATGTTTGTCTTTTAGATCGGCACATCTCACATCTGCATTGGAAGATAAGCTCAACTGGCCTTTCGCTTAAATATAAAAAATAAAAAATAAAAATGTAAACTATTTCATCGTGACAAGGATAAAGTAGTTTTTATACATATTCAAAGATCAATGAAAGAGATAGATGGAATCCAATGCTATTTCATTATTTGATTGATTAATTAATTAATTGTACAAAACGTTCTACTGTTCATCACAATCACAGAGGCAATCAAAGAAACGGATTTGTTCTTACAACCAAAATTTTATTATTTACAAGAATAAATAATAAATGCAAAACAAGAGCAATCTAGGCAAATTCTCCAATTATAAACAAGAACGGAAGGATTCATCAAAGAGATTACAATTTCCATTCCCTACTTTCCCTAATAACTCCAATCAATATTCACAAATTACTTTTTCTTTATTTTCTTTCTTTTTCTTTATCTCCTCTAAACTGCCATGTAAAAAAATAGCAGAACCCACTACGGAAACAATAATACCGGGGCAAAGAGAGAAAAATAATACAGATTTTAAGCAACCTTGCTCGCCTCAGTTATTGGTTGAAATTAGGATTTAAATTTCCCAGTTATGCATTTAAATTAGGATCGATCTGAAGAGTTTAATTGTTTTAAAACAACTGTAGGTGCAATCCGACAATGCCGAGTACGGTGCTCTTGAATAAGCTCACTAGCAACCTTATCCAATATCTCCTTATTGGTGCAGTCAGCAACCCGTTTACCTGCAAAGAGCACCGACTCCACATTCTTCTGCTTCAACATATGCTCTGCTGCTTCCTCAAGGGCAACTGGGTCTATAGAACCCGAACCCAAATGGCATTCTGGATCCGACTTGTGTGCTGAGGGGCTTGGAGCACTGTATGCCTGTTTGTTTTAAAAAAATAATCATAATCAATTTGAATAATAATTTAGCTTGCAACAGAGCACATGAACCCCGGTCATATCAAAGCTGTGTAAATTAACATAAACACCTGCCACCTAATGAGTTTACATATTCAATTAGGAAATCAGTCCAACATATCAAAAACATCTCCATTACCTCGAATAGCCAACTGGCTCAACATTTTTGACAAATGCCAGTATTGACTTGTGAGTAAAGTCAAACAATTTACATAACTTAACTTACAACAAAAGCATAAAAACCAGCCATATAAAACCTGTTAAAATTTACTTAATAAGTTTGTAAATTTCAGTTAGGGAAAACTTCCACTCCAACATACCAAAACATATCCCCCATGCTGTCAAATGTACAACGGCAGTCACAATGGACTAAATTACACTGCACAGATAAATCAATCCAAATCATCCTAAAAGAATACAATCATTTACACTCCAAGCCAAGGAAATAGCATATGAACAGGGTTTCATTTCATGAAGCTTGAGATGCTGTTATATCTATCAGCTTTATCAACTTAAGTTATAACTGCACTGTCTAAATCACATTTCAAGCTAAGCATCTAATTTGAGCTTTCATAATGGAGCCCCAACCCCAGCTGTTGGAGCAAACAATACTCATCACTTTAATGAATCTCTCCCTCCTGTTATGTGGCCAATGGAGAGGAGAGGACAAATGTTATGTTATGTTATGTTATGTTACCCAAGATGGCTAGATGGAAGACCACTCATCAGGAAAGAATCAGCCACATATTTTCGGCCCCACAAAAGCTATTCAAAAATGAAAAGCAGAAGCCATCTTTCATCTTTGTCTATTATAAGATTTTTAAAACTAGGAACCAACTAGCAGCATCTTATTAGCTACAACACGATCTATAGTATCCATTGTAGGACATTAACTCTTGCAATAAAATGAAAATAGAAAAATAAAAATAAATAATGAACACAAACCTGAATTCTGACATAATTGGCAGCACGGTGTTGGCCGAATGCCATGGCCACAGCATGATCCACAAATTCAGCTCCCCCATCAGCTGCAATCCTTGCCACTGGCTGGGCCCACTCCTTCTTCCCCCACCTTCTCCACTCACCTCCAGCCAATTCACCGCTACTCCCCGACCCACAGCCCACTGACACCACAAGCACATCCTCAACCCCTCTTACAAATGGGAACTCCAGCTTGTTGTGCAACACATGAGTTATGGCAACACATGCAGGGTTGCTCATCACCAAACCACCATCTATGCCAAAACAAACGGTTTTTCCATCTTGAGACCGGGTTTCCCCTGGTTCAAACCGACCTGGTTCTGCCCAGGTGGCCCGACCCACTTCCCATAGTCTGAAATCAAAACTCTCAGATTCAATTGCATCTGCCCGTGAGAAAACAAAGGGTGCAGATGTTTGTAGGTCATAACAAGGAATCAATACTGGCTTGAGCGTGTCTCTGAGAGTGAGATTTTCACCAAACAGTTGTTTCATGGCAGCTTCCATGGCCTTTGTGGCTGAATGGAGAGGTCTATTTCTCTGCCAGAGAAAGCCGCCTCTCTTGTGCGTCTTCTGAGCATGTAACTTTGGCCACCAGTTTGTCAAAAAGCGCCATGTGTCGTCTGCAGTGAAACGCGGACGGGACCCATCATCAGAGGAGAAAAGCATTGCAGATAAAACGCCCCCTATACCGGTACCAGCTACCAAATCAAAATAATCTGAAATTCTGGCTTGTGGATCGCTTGATTTTAATTGAAGGGTTTGTTCAAGGTAAGAAAGGGCTTTGCTTGCCATGATTCCTCCATGAATAGAGGGGTTGCCATCAATAGAGAGGATGCAAACACGGCCACGCTGAAGAGAAAGAGGTTGTGGGTTTGGAGGCGGAGTCGGAGTCGGCTCCTTGGGAAGGTAGAGCAATTTTGTAGGATCAGTGTATCCGAAAAGGAATTTGCTTTCTAAAATTGAAAATATCTCATAGCTTAGTTTGTCTGTGCTTGTGCTGTTGCCTTTGTTGGTTTCGTCATGCACCTCTTTTGAATCCATCGCCGAATAAATTTCTCCTTTGAAAATAACAAGGGAGGAGGAGGAGGAGGACGAGGACGAGGAGGACGAGGAGGATTAAAATGGAAAGAGTGCCGAGCATGCGTGCAATCGAAAAAGAAATGGAAAGGGAAAGGGACGAAACGAACAAAAAGACGAAACGAAGGGGTTTTGCGCTTCCATGTTTGTCCTTTTTTTCCGGCTATTACCGTTGAATTTTTATCACCCCTCTCTTCTATTTGTATTACATGCCTACACCTGGTGTAACCTTTACAGCTACGCCTTAAGCCTACCAGCTGTTGTCTAAACAGCAAGGGGTTCTATACTTGGCTGAGGAGGAGTTCTATTTTCATACTTGTAAGAATTCAGTATTATCTTGTACGGCAAGCACTGTGTCTGTACAGCCCAGTCTAATATAATAATCTCTGACCGCCATTAATCGACTGAAATGTGTGATTAAATGACTGTTTGAGCGTTGGAAGAAAAATAAATTTCACTAACTGCACACCACCTTATATACAATAGTTTACTGAAGATAACGTGGCAAAGTTATATTAGATAATTTTATTAAATGCCTACTCTCCAACCAATGTACGGCGGCTATTTTAATTTAGTACACATACTCTGGTCCCCGGGTAATCAAATGATTATTTTCACTATCTGACAAAACCGGGTGACGACCGACCGTTGCTGGAATGGTCAAATGACAGATCGAACGGTTTAGAGCTTCCACCCGTGTGCAAGTATCTGGACTGGGGCCACAGAAAGAGGTCTCAGACTCACTGTGTGGTCCCACTCTGCCGGCCTCGCATTGAGTCCTTTTATTAATCTACAACTCCAACCACAAAAGGTAAGACCTCATTCTCATTGAGTACATGAATACTGCAAATAAAATAACATCTTCATTCTTCGATTGAGTGGGGCATTTACTGCATTTGCACGCTGACGTATGTAGACAGTATCCTAATATTTGAGACTGTAACTTAGTGTGAAAAAACGTGTTGTGTTCTGATTAACACGCTGTGATTTTGATCTCATGCTGTGCTATGACTAAGTGAACAGTGACCCGAATTATACCTTACTGTGACTAAAATGTTAAGGGGTGGTCACGGTATGCGAGTCACGGCATGACTTGCATACTGTGTCCAAATGTAACTGATCATGTTTCTCACGTTTAACTATTTTTTTTCA
This sequence comes from Carex pumila, assembly GCA_033356055.1. Taxonomy (NCBI): domain Eukaryota; kingdom Viridiplantae; phylum Streptophyta; class Magnoliopsida; order Poales; family Cyperaceae; genus Carex; species Carex pumila. Next base: position 269,479 of record JARJHM010000368.1, read on the forward strand.
TAATTTAAAGCAGTTTATTCAAGATTCATCATTTGATTAAGATCTAACCGTCTTAATTACATGTAACTTGCGTGATTATGTGCTGTGGCCAGATCTTTCACGTGCCATGTCGTGATCAAAATGACAAGGAGTGATCACGACACGCAACACGTGAGTCATAACACGTACCTTACCGTTCCATCATGAAGCCGGCTCCGCCATGCCATTTTTCCCACTCTAATTGTAATGACTTACAAAGTAATATTTTACGGATGCATCTCCAACGTAAAATGAACAAAATAGACTGTTTAAACCTAAGATTTTAATTTAAAATTTTAGATATAAATAATAAAATATGTCTGTGACACTTGTTGAAAAAAATTAATTCGTAGAATTAACACTCTTTTGCTAATAAAATGAGATGTGGATTATGAACCTGATTTGTTAACAACTTATATTTATCATATAAATTATTGAGTAAAGATGTTGTCCTCCTTGAGTCTATCCTTTGAATGTTTCTCTAACTAACTAATGCATAAAGTACGATGGGGACCACTAATTTTATGGGGGGCTACTAACTACTTAGGAGACCACTTATATTTGAAAAAAAAATTACAACTGACGCACACATGTATGAATATTTATACACACAAGTATTATCATATAATATACTAAGTATTCATAACTAATACATTAAGTATTAAAAATAAAAACTGGACATTAACTTTCTTTTACACTCTCATCTTGTATATATTTTTAGAAGTGGGTTTTTTCTTGTCCGTTTAATCTCATCAATATTTCTAACGACCTGTGATGAATTTTGCGAATCTAAAATCACAAACATATTTTGCGTAATTTTCTCTTTTAAATGAGATCCATGATGAAGTACTTTCGAGTTCTTCGTCGTTCAAGTATTCATACATCAGTGTGCAAATATTCATATCTTGTCAAGTATTCTTCTTTAAAATGCCGAGTATTCATACTTAATTAATAAGTAAATTGTAAATATTTATATTATAAAGTGTAAATGTATTGATAGGTACTGGGAGCGTTTATGTGTTTATTACCAGCATGTACAAATTTGTTAATAAATATTGGAGATGGTTGAGGTTTATTAAAGTTTCTTTTTAACATTAATATTTGTACATAAATTCATAGGTATGTACATAATTGTTAATATGATTGCTATTATCTATAAATAACAATACACATCTTCGCGCTTAAGTAGGAATACTAAGTGTTTTAGATATCAATAAATCAAATAAAGTATGTATGAAAAAAAAATAATAACAGAAATGACTAGATACGAATACTTCATGTATTAACTATTGGTAAAACATATGCATCACAGTAACACCAAAATTTGTACAAGTAGATATGAATATTTCATGTCTTAAAAATTAGTAAAAACATATGCATCACAGTAACAACAAAATTTGACCAACTAGATATGAATACTTGTTGTCTTAACTATTGTTATTTACTATTTCATATATTAATAGCTTGAATATCATTAATTTTGAAAAATATTAAATTAAGATACATTACAATGTAACAATTCATACTTCAATTATTAGTATGAATATTTTTCTGGGTACCTATCAATATGTTCAACTACCAAACAAATTAATTGATTTAAGTTACATTACAACATAACAATTCAACTTCAATGTGTAAGTATGAATACTTAATGTGTTATATATTTTTTTGGAAATATAAATGTCATATGTAAACAATTCATATTACAAAAACTACCGTACTGGTGATTGTGTAGTGGTAGTCCAACCAAATAGTTAATTCATGAAGCACATTTAGAAATTTTCCACAAATATTTTATAATATAAAAATTCACACTTTAATGTGTAAGTATGAATACTTGATATTTTAAAATGAATGTTTACAATAATTACAACGCCAACACTTGAGATGGTTATTACGAATCTGCTTGTCCTTGGTTTTCTGCATGTGGTCCCTATCGTAGTAGCTTTCAAGCGATGTTTGTGGCCCCTCAAAGTCAGTAGTGATCCTCCAGGTAGTTAATGCCAAAGACACATCTATCGGTTTCTCAGAAATAATTTACAACATAAATATTCATACTTTACTGAATAAGTATGAATACTCGGCATTTTAAAGAAGAATACTTGACAAGGTATAAATATTTTCACACTGAGGTATGAATACTTGAATGACAAAGAACCCAAAAATACTTAATCATGGATCTCATTTGAAAGAGAAAATTATGTAAAAGATGTTTGTGGTTTTAAATTCGCAAAATTTCTTACAAATCGTTAGAAATATTGATGATATTAAATGAACAAAAAAATCCGCTTCTAAAAACGTGTAAAAGATGAGTGTACAAAATAAAGTTGATGTCCAGTTTTTATTTGTAATACTTAATGTCTTAGGTATGAATACTTAATATATTATATGTTAATGCATGTCGGTAAATTTTCATGATTTTTGAAGGTGTTTTGATATGTTAATCAGAGGTGCAAATTTGGGCTCAGAAGCACTCTTTCAGCAATTCGGGCAATTTGTGAGAGCCAATATCTCACGATCTGTTTTGAGATTTTGTATGAAACTTCACATTCTTATTCTATGAAGTCAATAGTGCATGTCGGTAAATTTTTATGATTTTTGAAGGTGTTTTGATATGTTAATCAGAGGTGCAAATTTGGGCTCAAAAGCACTCTTTCAGCAGTTCGGGCAATTTTTGAGAGCTGATATCTCACGATCTGTTTTTGAGATTTTGTATGAAACTTCACAATCTTATTCTATGAAGTCAACAACGCATGTCGGTAAATTTTCATGATTTTTGAAGGTGTTTTGATATATTAACCAGAGGTGCAAAGTTGGGCTAAAAAAAAAGCAAAAAAACAAAAATTTTCAAACCGTAAGGAAATTTTACGGTTTGAAAAAAAAAATCCAAACCGTAAGGAAATCTTACGGTTTGAATTTTTAATTCAAACCATAAAATTTCCTTACGGTTTGGGCAAAAATATAATTTTGCCAAACATCTGGTTATTTATAATAAAATATTAATAAATTTGGGTATTTTAAAAAAACTCGGACAAACACATGCTAGCCTAGTTTTTTTTTTTATGAAATTTGTTAAAACTCGTTAGTATAAACACATAATTTAGCGATATAAACATTAGTGTTAATAAATTCAGAAAAATAATCATTATGTTTATTTCAGGTCAGTACCTAACTCGATCTGAGTTCGATCATGGGAGACGGGTTTGGTTGTTCACCCCAAAATATAGGGCTAAGAAGAAGCAAGCGAGATTGCTTTTTTTAGAGGTTCAGTCACACTACCAATCTAATCTTCTCGTTAAGGCTTGACTTGAGAAGTAGAAGTAGATCTGTGATTAGCCCAAAGTCACAACCTTCACTTGATTAAGTCCCTCAGCTGATCCTATAGGGTGTCCCATGGTAAGGCAAGACAATGTGACATTCATCTGCGATTGTCGAGATTTCCGTGTATACTTTTGTGGATCCGACTATTGGCTTCTTCAAATAAGATCTCCCCCAATAGTCTAGTATTTTTATTCTCCATTTTTCGATAGGGTTAATCTAATGTGACTATTTACCATATGTGACCATCACAATGGCGGTCTAGAATAACAAAGCAAAACCAAGAGAGATTGAACATAAAGCGCAAAAGATATTAAACCACAAAAGACTAAACAATGATCAAACACAAAATATATATCAAAGCATCATGAGTAATAAGGTTTATAGCCTAGTCCTGAGAACAAGGTATTTAGCCGGGAAACAGCATGTTTTCACCCCTCACAACTAAACTATACAAGAAGAATACAAAGTAGATCTAAGATTATGTTGTTCTTTAGTCCAAAGGGTATATATAAGAGTAAGGGGGCATCTAGAGATGAGTTGGAGTCCAATGGCTCTGATCTAGATACAGTTGGAGCAGTTATTTACCAAGGGGCTCCTGCTGTTATGGACCATATGAAGTTGTATGGTCTGTAACCAAATAGTGGTTCATTGGATTTTGGCTATCTCCTGTCCGTAATGAGCATCACCTTCACATCACTTTATGCGGTCCGTAATAGAGTTGTAGAACTGATGCTGCGCTTTTCCGCTCGACCCGATTCTTGCTCCATATAATGTAAAATAGCCCCAAAACATGGTTTATGCATTAAAACACAAACTTGGGCAATAGTAAGTAAATACAATAGTAAATTAAACATAAAGGTGAGAAAACAAGGCAAAATCATACGTAATTTCATCACAAATATGTCTTGATCATTATGTTATTCTTATATGCCTTTCATAATAATAACAATTAAGATTACTCCACTATCAATTTATAGAGCGTGACATTCATCTACTAATCTATATTCTAATATGTTTCTAACTGAAGTTCGGATCACAAGAGGTCAACAATTATGCTTATTCTACTTTGATCTAAGGTAATTGTATCTTCTACCTACTGGTCAACCCTATACGCATATCATGGAGTGTACATCTTCATGTGTATTGAGATTAGTACGCACCAAGTCAAGTAGTAATACAAAGAGTAAATCTTATAAAGAATTCAGATCATAAACAAATGACAAATATAAATAAACATTAGATTAAACTCATAAGAATTCAATATTACATGTCTTCACGCTAGAAAATGTTGCATAGTCGCTCATGGCATATTCAACAACAAAAATGACAAAAGACAAAGAAAGTGAACAATAGAGAGAGATGGAAGAAGAACACCTATGTTTTTTCTTCTCTTATGCACACCATCTTCAGATCTTGCCTCTTTCTTTTTTTTTAATGGAGACCTCGATATTTTATTATTATATCATTTGCATAGCCTCTATAAGAGAATGTTGGGTATTACGTATACCTTTGTTGGAAATCCCGCATCAGACTTTGCTTGGAAATCTACGCTTTGTTCCCAATTTAGGCTTAAGGTGCAAAAAGACTGTAAAATAAAAATTTTACTTCTATCTTAAGTCGAGGATCTGCTCCCTGATTAATTTCTAAAGCTAAATTTATTTAACATTTAAATAAATTAAAATAACATTTGTACCTTGTTCCAAATTCAAATTGAAATTGAAGTCTAACTCGTCTTAGAGCACCAGGCGTCTGATGCCTCTATAGGTTATCCATCAGGAACAACCAGTGAGCGGGTATTTCTTTTTTTAGAAATACTAAACCTGGTATTCGCAAAAACACTATTCACATAAGGCATAAAAATACTACTCATGAATCTCAGAAAAACTAATTCACAACAATGTGCAAAAACAAAAAAATTGCAACTTTTGCAAAAATACTATTCACGACTCTTGCGAAAAGACTATTCACAACTCGCAAAAATATATGTAGATTACGTATAAGAGAATAAAACATGAGAAAGAGAAAATGATATTCGAATCGATCTGATACAAACTATCGAGGTTGTTGGCCTTAGGAGCCCTCAACTTATTCGTTTGACTATATTTGCAAAACATACATAATTGCATTTTACAATTTTCCTTGAGAATTTGTTTAGGCTCATAACAAGTGAATGATCAGTAATTACACATCAAAGATGAATTAATAAACTGCACTATAACATCAAGGATGTAGTCATAAAGCACAAGACATTGGATAGCAGAAGTATTAACTCAAGATTAAGGATAGCGTATATGTAAGATTGGTAAAATAAGCTTAAGATTGACTTAAGTGAGGCATACCATTGTAATGGTCCAGTGACCGTTGCATTGGAATAAATAAATTCTCTGTAAAACCCATAACGCATAAAATAAGGTTTAGCATTGTATAACGCTAAACCAGTCAGAGGATTTTTGTGGTGGGAACCGTTGTCACTGTCATTGACTGTTATCAACAATAACTACAGTTACACTCCAAACCACTTAGATTAACCTATCATTGTAACAGTCTCCTGTATCATTACAACGGTCAGCACCACTTACTTTCTTTTTATTAGCTCTCTAGAAATATAAGCTATACCAAGGTTTGGAAAATCACTCTAGCTACCTCCAACTTCAATGTTTTATATTTATAGATATAGAGAAAGTCGTTGTTGCTTATGCACTCAAACTTCAATATACACAATCAATCTCAAGCTTATTCAATCAATCAATCAACTCCTAGATTGATCCTGCGTGATCGAATCATTTACTACTTCGAGCCTTGTGGTCACCTAGCCATCATTGAGTCCTCGCGAATCGAATTATCTTCCTTTGAGACTTCAGCGCTCCTGTTAGGGCCGTGTGACTTCCCAGAAGATTGTAAGGGCCCACCGGTTCCACCTTGTAATCATTTCTCATTGGGTAAAGAAAGACATGCCATCTAGAAGGTTGCGGACCCCAGAGACATATGTGTTAGTGCCAAACTTCGTAAACAACTCTCGTATCAAGTGTCTCTAAACTCTACTATTTACTTTATATTTAGTTTAGGACAAATTTATTATAGTTTTTGCTAAGAATAACTACGCTAGAATATTATTACTTAGACAAAAAAAAGCCTATTCACCCCCCCCCCCCCCCTTTAGGTGCCTTTGGGACCAACAGAGGTGAATTCACAATTTTCTCTTTCACCCTACACGCCTATATATAGGCATGTAGGTTGGTTTTGGTATTTACAAAAATGTCATTGTAAGGATAAGGATGAAAGCATTTACGAAAGTGCCATAAGCCCATAATTCAATTGATTAATTTTGGCCTTTTGAATTAAATTCTAAATTTAATTTAGGCCCAAATTCAAATGGGTTTTAAGCCCAAAATATTAATTCATAATTAATATTTATAATCCATTTAATATCTATATAATTGTTCTGAACAATTATATTTCTTGCGACCGTTGTTGCGATAAATTTATACAAGGTGTCATACACACTTATAAATTTAATATGTTTAAGCTTGTCATCTTTATTACATTTATATTAATTATATTATTTATAATTAATTATAAGCTTCTTTGATTAACTTCCTATTGGTGTGACCCGATAGGATCTGTGTTATGTTAGTAAATATACTTAAAACTATTTTAACTTTTACAAATCATAAGCGGCACTGTGCAGAATTTATTATGACAATCCAATTACATAGATGAACTTGTACAATACAATATCACAATCCAGTAAACTATTTATTCGTGTTAATTCTTTTGTCTCATAATATCATATCAGTTTCAAGGTAGGTGTGTGTCATCCTTGCAAACTTAATCTTTTATTGATCTTACGCAAATTATCAAATATGATTAACTCTAGTAATCATACCGCGTGTTGATAACCTTACTTCATCAAGAGGCCTAGTGATACTATCACTCGTATAGTAATACGAGGGACAATAGTAGTTTTGGTAAACATCTCCCCTCCGCACAAGTCATGTATACTGAAATGTCACCGTTATAACTACTTTTTATGGATAACACTAGACAACACTCATAAACACACACTTCTTAATGAAACAAACACAATTTCATTTAACATTTTATGTAGGGTCTGTCAAATACCATGTTTTGTAACATGTATCTACGTGATTAAAATGACATTTGTTTGTCTATGGCCTGTAAAACTTAACCATCATTAAATCCACATACTAACTTTTTTATGATCAATTAGTATTCCTGCTAATTTCCATAGTTAGAGACTATTAAGAGTATTTATCATCTATATTATGAAGTTTTACAATTTCAAGTCCTTAACTCGAAATGATTCATAAATGCAATAAATTTCAAGGAACAAAATGATATCTTTATTAATCAACCAATTTATAAACAAAATATATAGAATACAATTATCCTATAATTGACTTCTAGATTATTACACTAATAGAGAAATCCTAGTTCTTATTAGTTTGTAATAATTTAGAAGTCAATAATACGATAAATTAATCATAAAGCTTTGTTCATGAATTGAATGTTTATTTATATATCATTTTGTTACCTTGAGTATTATTGCATTTGTGGATCATTTCGAGTTCATGACTGAAATTGTGAAACTCCATAATATAGATGATATATACTCTTAAAAGGTCACTGACCAAGGTAATTAGTAGGAACACTAATTACCGCTATAAGGTTAGTATGTGGATTAAAAGATGGTTAAGTTTTACAAATCACCTGACACGAGATGTCATTTTAATCACATAGATACATGTTCTAGGAACATGGTATTTGACAGATCCCGAATGAAACATTGAATAGAATTGTGTTCGTGTCATTAATGTTTTCATTCAGTATCAAAGTTCTATAGTATGAGGTATTTATCATTCCCACTAAGAAATATATATGTGTGAGTGTTATCTAACGCTGTCCGTAAAAAGCAATCATAATGGTAGCATTTCGATATGTATAGTTTAGCTGAGGAAGTGATAGTCTGCCAAGAATACTATTTATCCCTCGTATCTCTATGCGAGCTATATCATCACTGGGCCCCTTGGTAGAGTTAGATTATCTGCATGCGGTATAATTACAAGAGTAATTATATTTGATAATCTACTCAAGATCAAGAAAAAGATACAGTTACCAAGGATGACACACATCTACCTTGAAACTGATCTGATAGCTATAAGACAGAAGAACTGACACAAATAAATTGTTTACTGGATCGTGATATTGTACAGTACAGCATCATCTGTGTAATTGGATGGTCATGATGTGTTGCCAGATGCCACTCATGATTATAGAAGTTAAAACAGTTTTAACTCTGTTTACCAACATAACACAGATCCTATTAGGTCACACCATATAGGAGCTACTCGGAGAATCTTACTGATTAATTATAAATTGATTATAATTAATATTAATATGGTTATAATTAATTATACGTGATATAATTAAATTATAAATGTCATATAAAATTGACAAGTAAAAACAACGGTTAATTTATAAACGTACATGTTACATTGTATAAAAGTTACCGAACAACAACCGAAACCGAGCCGTGAGAAATATAATTGTTTAGAACAATTATATATATATATATATATATATATATTTGATTTAGATTTTAAATATTAATTATGGTTTTAAATTTTGAGCTAACAACAATTAGCAAATTAAAACCTTAATTAAAAATTAAATCCAAAAAAAATCAAAAAATGTATATATACAAATCATATGCATGTCGGCAATGACTTGGCACAATCAAATTTATATATATATATATATATATATATATATATATATTCAATATATATAAGCATGTCGGCTATGAGTTGGCAAAATCAATTATATATAGTTCAAATATGCATGTCGGCCAAAGCAATCCAAAATCAAAATATAAATCAAATTGATTTCGGCCAATTAAGGTGGAAAAATCAAATTTGAATATTTCATCTCAAAACCGCCACAATATGTGGCATGCAAGGTGGCATGGGTATTTTGGTAGTTTCATGCATATTGAAAGCTATAAATAGAAGGGTAGGGGTAGAGAGAAACTACTAATTCACATATACTGTATTTGATTTGTCTGATCGATTTGAGTTTCTATTTTTTCTCTTTCTCGGTTACGGTTTTGGTGAATAGTGTTTTTGCAGAATTCCGCGATTTACGGTATTTATGGCAAAAGAAATAAATCACTCTTTGGTTAGTCTTGGTGGATAACCAATAGAGGTATCACACGTGTGATATTCTGAGTCGATTCCTTCCTTGGTGTAGCTCTTCTCGCTTAATCTGCATTCCAACTGAGATTTGGAAACAAGGTATAAACATGTTATATTAATCTATTTAATTGATAAATAGATTTAATGCTTTAGCAAATCAATTATGGAGTAGATCTGTAAATGAATTAAATGAGGTTTTGATGCCAAAGGAATACTGAAAGTGGACCGCCTTGGAAAGTTTCCTGACATACCCCGTTTAATTCTTAGCTTAACTTAAACCATAAAAATTTTGTTTTACACACTTCCGCTGTTAAGCTAAATCAATGGGTTTGAACCGTCAAAACCCCAACAGTTCTAACCTAATATTCTGTGCTATCTGGTGTGGAATGATGAATGGTAGTCCAGAGATATGTTTTCCATGTGTCTAGATGCATATATAGGCCTTGGTTGGCAAGCTAGAGCTGTAACTGTTGTTCTGGCAGTTTCTGGTAGTTGTTTGTGCAGATGCCTAAGTTGCATGCGGTTCATGTATAAACCGCATAGAGGGCATAACTCCTTGCGCGGTAGCTCTCTGGGTCACATGCGGATGAGGGCATCCGCACGCATGAGACTAAGTGTCAGAATTGCTTCGTTTTATGCCTAATTGCTTCGTTCACTCTTTTTATAGATGGTTAGAATTTGGGGGAACACCAAATTTAGAGTACAACACTATTTGGAAATCTCTTATTCCCTTGACTATGGTTAGTATAAGAAGAGATAAGATTCTCACTAAGATTAATCTCTCAACCAAAGGATGGCCATGAGATGTACATAACATTTATTTGTTCATTGCTCTTATATTAAGCTGATTTGGAATTATATTTCATATTATAGTAATTTCACTTTTGAATGTGCTTCACTGGATGAATTATGGCTCATGCAGCCATTTCTTTAAAAGACAAATCATTAGTGGAATTTATTAAAGGAGCTGTGCTATGGACAATTTGGATAGAGAGGATTAAAATATGCTTTAAAGATTCTCATCCTCTCTCTATTAAGACTATTGGTATCAAAATTATTTTATTATGTTCTTTTTGGTGCCATTCTAGAAATGATAACTCATATCTTCAATTAAGTTTTATACTTCCTTCTGATGTTAATGATCTACCAGATCTCATTTTGACGGAGGAGGAAAGTAGCCTAGATACAACACAGGTAGTGGGTCTTTGTTATCCACAGCCAGGGTGGATTCGACCGAGGAAATTACTACTCTGGATTCTAGAACTGGTAACCTTAAAATTCCAATGTTTGAAGAAAGAAAAACCGAATGATGAAGCAGAGGTGAATTGTGATGAAATTGCTTGAGTACTGTCTTTTGTTGTATTTAGTTGTATATTGTTATGATATTTGGTAAATGTCTTTTTGTTATGTTGTTGTTTTGGTTATGATGAATGTTATTTGTGTTAGCTTAGAGGATTGTTGTAAGACTTATGATATATGATTTTGGTATCTATCTTAAATACCATATAAGGTATTCTTGATTTCTATATTAAATTAGTGGAATTCTCCACTATTAACAAAAAAAAAACAAAACAAATAACATAACAAAACAAAACCAACAAAAAATAACGTAAATGAAGTTTCTAATAAAAATTAAAACATAATAATAATATTCACACAATAAAATTTTATATAATCTAACACGTTAACTAACAATAAAGGCATCATTAATTAAACAACACTACAAATAAAAATAAACAAACAAAAAAATTTAAGCAGAATAAATGATAATCAATTCATGCAAAATATAAATAAAATTTGTGAGTTTTGAAGGTTGAAAAATATAATTATAATATTGCGAACTTTAAAAAAGAAATGCTTAATTTCAAAGTTTTTTAAGAAATAAACATATACATAAAATTCCTCCAATCTTATTCTACCAGGTCAGGTCAGATCAGATCAGTACCCGACTTGATCCGAGTTGGGTCGTTCACCCCGAAATATAGGGTTAAGCAGCAGCAAGCGAGACAACGCCGAAAGGGTTTTAGTTTTAGTTTTAGGCCTCTCTCAGTCGACTCGTCCCAGTAAAACCTCCTCCAATCCTCCAATGGAGACAACGCCGACGGCTCCATGCGAAGAAACCCTTCCGTCCGATCTCCAATCAACGGCCCCTAGTGACACCGTCAAAGTCCCGGTAGAAGAAGACAACTCCGGAGAACCGACCAATACCAACCAACCGATGGATACTGACCCTGTTCCTGTTCCTGTTCCCGTCGAACCAGAAAAGCGTAAGAGAGAGGAAGAAGAAGAAAAATCACAAACCTTAAATTCAGAGAATAAGAAACAGAATTTAAGCTCCAATTCGAGTAGCAGTCCGCTGTGGAAGACTAGCTTGTGTTCCTACTACAGGCGCCCCCACCAGTCTGATGGTGCTGGTGCTAGTGCTGGATGCAGTCATGGTGCCACGTGTCGCTACGCACATGGAGAAGCCGAGTTGCGACCCCGACCTGATAAGACATGGGACCCAACATCTAATAAGGCAAAGGAAATGGAGAAAGCTAAAGCTAATGAAAAACAGAAAGAAGAGGAAATAGAAGATGAAGAACAGTACTTGGCATTAGATGAGTCCTCTTTGGATAAGTGTCTTGTTGGCTTGCCTAGAAAGTGGGCCAATGATGCACTCAACAAATTCCTCCACGAAAAAGTATGCGAAAATCTTCTTTCTTCTTTTTATTCTTTCATTTTTTTTGTTAAGATCTACATTTATATAACGCCTTCTCATATATATAAATTTGAATTACAGGGTATCTCATACAAGACAGCAAAGAAAAAAAAAGGAATGGAAGTTGGTTTTGTCAACTTTGAAAATGTCGAACAAGTCAAGAGTGCTATGTCGGTACTGCATTTTTTATATTAAACTTTAATAACCATTTCTTCCCCGTTGGTTCAATACTGTTTAGGCTTGTTCATCACTAACTTCGTACCAATTCATCCTCCTTTATTGAAAAAGGCATTGAGAGAGAGCTCGTCTGGGGGTAAGACAATAAAATTGAGAGATGCCATTAAAAGATCCTTCGAGAAGAAGCACAAAGCTGAAGAGGGGGGAAATGATGATAGTAATGAAGGTGATGGTAACTTAGTTGAAGGCATGAGTTCATCAAAAAGAAAAAATGTGCGTGAGGCGGTCACACCACTTGCACATATGTCCTATTCTGATCAATTAGAGCACAAGAAGAGCAACCTTACACAAACACTCAAACGACTTGTAAGATATTTTTTTTCTTTATTTTGTATTTTCATTTCCTTTTAATTTTGGAACTTGCGCTGCATTAGTTTTCGTGCAGTGCACAAATGGCCTAACATAACATAAAATTATGTTTCTTACTTTCTGTTTCATTTCTGAAGTTTCTGTGTTCCCTTCCTATACCCCTAGGTCCCAAGTTGTACAATTTTTAACCAAGCCGTTATTTCCCATCAAAAGAAATGAGGAACGAAATACTAATAAACTGAAGCCACAGAGATTACTCAGATTCTCATTTATATTTTTCTGTTAAAAATGATGGGTTGAGTTGTATGTGGATGATGTTCAGGGACTAATAAGTGAACTCTGGAACTCTAGGAGGTAGAGATCAAAATGTTGAAAAGAAATGATTCTTTACAACTTGTTGTATAGCCTGTTTTTTCTTTTCTCCTGCCTAACTTTGTTATTTTAGACAAGAAATGCAAGGAAGGCCTGCCCAGATGCTCTTCCACTTCCCGATTGGATTTTGGAAGCTAGAGAGATAGGTGTGAATATCTGACCCCTTTTATTTATATGCATATAAGCATTCATACAATTTTCTTGTTGTTCAAAATTCATTTGAATCTCTCTGGATTTTGTGATATAATATAAGAGGAACTGCTTATTTAGGTGGACTTCCGTGCAAGCTAGAAGGTATATTGGAGTCACCTCTAACCAATGGATACAGAAACAAGTGTGAGTTTTCTGTTGGCTATTCTGTGGATGGCAAAATAACTGTTGGCTTCATGCTTGGGAATTTCAGGTTGTTTATCCCTTATCTATTCTGTTGTTGTTTTCTTGATTGCATCATCCGGCATTCTAGCCACTAACTTTGTAATTTACTAATGTGAGAGTGTAGGGAAGGTGTGACTGCAGTAGAGGAACCGAAAGATTGCCCAAATGTATCAAATATAGCATGCGCATATGTAAAGGTTTTCCAAGAATTTTTGTTCTCCTCACAATTGCCCATCTGGAACAGAATCAACAACACTGGATTTTGGCGTCAATTTACTGTATTTCCTCTCTCCTTTTACTTCAATAACAGAAGTTGAGTATTATAAAAAAAAATCAATAAACATTTTGATAAAAGATGCATGTGTTTGTCTTTCTTTTAGCCTATTCCTGAAATGCTCATTCAGGTTCATGATAAACAGATTTAGTGTTGCTAAATTATTGCGGGATGATGTAAGGCTCAAATAGATCTATCGCCACAAGGACCAAGTTTCTAAGGGAGCTAGTAATTCAAAATTCAGGGCTGGAAATAGAAGTTAGATGATACTTTGATACTTGTGTGTCATCCCCAATTGAAAGCCTTCTAGCAGCTTTGAATATACTGAACCCTAATCAACCTGCAAGTGGGTTTTGTTAACTTTGTTAGTGTTGATTACACATTGTTTTTTGACATATTTATGTGTTTCTGATGGGTTATTTGTAGTTTAACATAACATACTCTATGTATGGAGGATAAAACTGAAGGAAAGGATAAACAGGTCATCTGTACTTTCCTGCCGATTAATTAAGAAACCCTGGTCTTTGACCCAATGCATCAACCCATCTGGGACAGTCCAGCTCAAAAAATGCCAATCTTTTTAAAGACCATTCATTTGTTGACACTTCTTATTTAATGATCAAAGAACTTTCTTGACAATCTATCATGGACAATCTTGTTTCTTATATATGTTGGAATTGTGATGATAGGTTCGAGAGGGAAGGAATCCAGATCAGGATACTAAGGCAGAATGTGAGATGCAGATCAAAGAAGTGATGCTTATGATACAGGTGAGTCATTTTCTCTAATGCAGACAGAAGCTATATATATAGAACTTTTTGTACAGCCACCTTAAAAGAATATGTTGCACATGTGGAAGGAAACTTAGATGTTCAGATTGATGAAAATTAAGCTACTTATATATAACATAAAAAATGCAGGTTTGCTCAACTGGGGTTGATGAACAGGTAATGAAAGGTGAATTTGAGAAATTGAGGACAGCTCTTTCTCAGGGGGCAAGTATTGCTTCACCACCATTACCTCTTACAACTATTGTAATCCAGGTATGCATGTTTTGCCCATTTTATCTGTATAAAGGGTTTTAGAATTGTGTGAAGTCAACTTTTTACAATTTTTGCGTGAGGTCCATAATTCTGAAACTGGACCTATGCTTAAGCAATGTGTTGTACTGAACTGTCCCTTGAATTATATTTCTGGCTCCATCATATCACCGCCTTCTAATTTAATTTAGATTTAACGAAGTGGCCAATTTTGCCAACTTAATGGAATTCACCTTTTATTGATATTAATTTATAGTTGGGTGTTATTTGAAAGGTTCTCGATAAAATTGTGTCTCGCTTGCAATATGCAAAAAAGTTGGGTGTTATTTTTTGCAAGTATATAAGAAAATGTCAGTTGTCAGTTGCTCTTGTGAGAATGTTCAGTATTATTTGCAACAATTGCACAATGATGATGTTCACAACAATTCCTTGTATTTTACAAGGCAACTCCCTCTTTCATTATGGCAGGATCACACTGGAATATCAAATGCTGCCCCTGCTGACTGCCCTTTGATCCCTTTATTAGTAGATGGTGCTGGAACAGATGGTTCAGATTGCCTCTCAATCGATAAAGCCAGGATCCATGATTATATATTAAACCTCTGCTTCTCCATTTCACCAACTGCATTTTTTCAAGTGCAGCTCTTCTGCTTTACAAATTTTACTTGATCCTTTCTTTTGTTTTCTATTTTACTTGTATATAAATATTATGGCTTAATAATGAAATTGCACAGGTAAATACACTAGCAGCAGAAAGGCTGTATAAACTGGCTGGTGATTGGGCCGAATTAAATGAAGATACATTGTTGTTTGATGTTTGCTGTGGGACTGGAACCATCGGATTAACTCTTGCTCACCGAGTTGGAATGGTTTGCCACTGCATTTTTCATTATTTTTGATTTTATATTTAGCTTAAGCATATATCATTCTTGTGTCAAAGATGAGATCATTTATTTACTTAAATTTTACTACTGTAATTCCTTTTTCTCTACTTTGAATTTTTCATAGGTGGTTGGTATAGAGATGAATGAATCGGCAGTGTCTGACGCACAGAAAAATGCTGTTATAAATGGCATAACAAATTGCAAGTTCATTTGTTCAAAGGTTCTTTTTATTTATTTTTATATTGTTATATCCCTACTTTTTCTCGAAATACAATTGTAGATTTGGTTGTTATTTGTTCGAAGGTTCTTTTATATCCCTACTTTTTCTCGAAATACAATTGTAGATTTGGTTATTATTTGTTCAAAGGTTCTTTTTATTTACTTTTATATGATTATATCCCTACTTTTTCTCGAAATACAATTTTAGATTTGGTTATTCATTTATATAGAATGCTAACACGATTAATTGGATAAACAAAACTACCAGTGGTATTGCCATGTCGATAATTCTACATTAACTATGCAATGTCACAATTACTGTTAATCTGATGGATGTTATTAATAATACTCAGGTCGTACCTAATTAGTCATAGAAGTTCTATCTGTCTTCTAGAAAAAAAGGAACAGTTATTATCTTAATGCTAAAATTAAATTTGACAAAGTTTTTTCCTAAATCTTAGGAAATGTTAGTTGATCATTGTTGCTAATTTTGTAAATTCATGATTGACAATGACACAGGCTGAGGATGTGATGGGTTCTCTGCTTAAGGAGTATCTCGGTGCACCTACTGATGCCTCACCAAAAGCCATTCTAAGTAGTAATGGTAATTCAAAGAAAAGTGCAGTTGTTTCTGCAGATTCAAAAGATAATACCGTCACTGAGTTAGAAGCTAACCATGGGGAAGAGAACAGAGAGCAGGAAAATGACATCACTGATAATTCCGAAAAAGTGGAGGATTCCAGTGGGACTGATGTGGGACCCACAGTAGCTTGTTCATCTGAAAGTAATGAGAAAGGGCATCGGTTCAAAAATGTGGTGGCTATAGTTGACCCGCCTCGTGTTGGTCTTCATCCTACAGTAAGTTTGATTTTTTTTTTTTTTTTGTTATTATTTTGGTTTTGCAATGGTATTCTTTAAGTTTTTTGACTTGACAAAAAGTACAAGTTTAGAGGAAATCAAAATTTAGACCAGAATTGGTTTTAACACCTGAGCATTGCATTTGTTTTGTAAATCCTGCAACTTATATTGAGTAGCTGAGTGATATATTGTATGGGGGGTGGGTTCATGGCACCCTTATGTTGCTTGATTCTATCACGGTTCCTTCATAGAAAATAATAGAGTTCGGTTCTAAGTAGCATTTTATCCATTTCAACTAGCTCAGACAAAAGCACCTAGCGAATGAGGTATTACAAAGCCTTTCTTTGGTGTCAGCCTATATTTTAATGTTTTATTGAAAGTGGATTTTTAGTTCAAGTTCTACTTAATACAAGCATGTGAAACTATTGTCCATCGTATTCAATAGCAATTTTTAGCAATCCATAATAATTTTTTAATATACTTGTAACTCATTGTAATGAGCGGAGGTAAAGTATAATTTTATTAGTTTTACCCACAATTTGTGTAGATGAATATGCATTTACTTTTATTTTGTATTAGTTTTGCATATCATTTTCTTAAGCAATGAAAATGAGATATCAGTAGGAGAGTTCTGCTTTCTTCAATTTGGTGTTCCCATTGTGCCTCCATATTTTAGAGTGTAATTACTTAAATCTCAAATTGAAATATAAAAAATAAAAACATTAGATGTGATCTATATCACTTTTTTCCATGCAAATATAAAAACTTGTGACATTTTGCTTTGTTTTGTTTGGCATTAAGAGCTTCTAAACATTGATTTTTTAAGTTTTTGGTTCCCACCAAAACAGTCAAAATGTCATAATTTGTATGTGCATGTAGGAACTAACATGTACCATATATCAAAGTTTTTTTGTCATTTGAATTCTTACAGCTATGTTGTTAAGAATTCAATGAGTGGAGGCATTTGAATCCTTATCTAGGATGTATTGAAAATTTGGAACTCATTGAATGACATTTTTCAGGTAATTAAAGCTCTCAGAACTCATCCAGGGATCCGCCGTCTTGTGTAAGAATCTGCATTAATTTTACTAGAAATCAACTTAGCAATTTTTTTTTCCCATCTTGAAGTGGCCACATTTTGAAAAACCATACATTTATTTTTTTTGGTATAGGTATATTTCTTGTAACCCGGATTCTTTGGTGGCAAATGCAATAGAGCTTTGCACACCAACAACAGATAAACCAGAGAAGAATAAAGGGAACAGAGGGTGGCGTAATATGAGCAGTGCAGGTCTGGCTAGGCACAGGACCAAATCCATGCCCAATTCTCAGCATTTCCGGCCTGTTAGGTCTATGGCTGTGGATCTCTTTCCTCACACCATCCACTGTGAGATGGTCATGCTTTTTCAGCGTTGACTATTAATTTATTACTAGAATTCAATGTAGACCGTCCACTATTTTTTTTCCCTGTAATGTAGTTTATCGTGTAAACTAGTTGTTATTTGAATTTTGTTTTCAATTGCGATGAGAGGATAAATAGGCTCATCCGTCAGCCTTTCCAATTTTGTAATATGTATAATGTTATTTTAGATTTAAGACTTCAGTTAGCGGGCGTACTAGTGGAACACACTATTGTTCTTATTCTTTTTATTTCTGGTCTGGTTGCATTTGCATTACGATCGACGCATATCAGGATTTGGTACCGTATGATCGTTTTGGCAGGTGTTGTGTAATCTGTGCCTGACTTTGAAAAAAAGAATAGGAAGGGTTCTTATAATACCGTCCACCTATTAAAAAAAAGGGACCGACCTTAATTCCCCGTTTTTGTACAATATAATATTAATTTAAACTATAGATTAGTATTAAAATAATATAATATCAGATTAAATTAGTATTAAATAAATATTATATTAAATATAATATAAGATTAGTTTAAATGTTAAATTTAATATAATATTAGCTTAAATGTTAAGTAATATTAATTTAAATATTAGATTAGTATTAAATAACTATAATATTAAATTAGATTTATATTAAATAAAATGTTAGATTAAATATAATATAATATTAATTTAAATATTTAATGTAAAGTAGGTAGGGGTGAAAACGGAGTCGGATTATCCGGCGGATATCCGCTCCGTATTCGGATATAATCCGAATCCGGATAATTCGGATTCGGATAATTCCCGGATACGGATTCGGATAATTTTCGGAAATCCATAAAAGATCCGGATACGGAGTCCTAAACGGAGCGGATATCCGGATTATCCGGATTCGGATAGTTTGGCCGGACCCATATAAAAAAGAAATAAATATTTGCTATAAGTGGGATTTGAACCCATGTCCTCCCATCTCAATACCTTTAGACTAAACTTCAAACCACTACACCACAACATCTTTTGTTACCATACACTTATTTGATATATATATATATTATATGAATAGATTATCTCCCATCTCTTATAAGTTCATTAATATTTATATTTAATGTTTTAATTAATATTTGTATCTTAAAAGTTCATATATCTTAATTATCCGACCATTATTCGTTTTATATCCGTATTCGAATCCGTATCCGTAGACTATCCGTTCCGTATCCGTATCCGTTTAAGACGGATTTGGTTTTGAATTTTGATATCCGTTTACTATCCGTATCCGTATTCGTATCCGCTCATTATCCGACGGATGCGGATATGGTATCAGCACTATCCGCTCCGTTTTCACCCCTAAAAGTAGGGCTATCATACATTGCAATGCATAGGTATATTTGTGCATTGGATTATAAATCACCAAATTTAAAGTTCAAATAATTGATCCAAACCGTTCATCTTGTTCTCCATATTAATATGTGCTTAGACCAAATTTTATATTTTTTTGAAACTTTTTAACTATTTATTAAGCTATTTTGAAAATCGCTGATCTAGCGGGCTAGGAAGAGAGGGAGGGGTGGCGGCCTCGGCTAGGTCGCTCCCTTGCTTGCTTACTCCTTAGCTTATCTTAATCAATGGAAGAGAAAGAGAAGGGAAAGGAAGTTTCTAGATGGATATTGTTAAATGAATTGTGTGTATCTAGAATGAAGGGATACCCTCTTTAAATAGAATTCATGAATTACACAAATTCCCTTGTAAATATCTAATATCATGTTAAATCAAGATGACTCATTTGATAATTTTCATATTTAATAGTTCATTGGACCATTGGTCTATTTAAGAATATATTAATCTATTTCTTCTTTTACAAGCAACCTTATTTCTCACATGTGGTTGGCCAGTCAACAACATGACACCTTACTTTTGGTCAAAAACGTGTTTGACCAAAGTTTGACCCGTCTTTGACTTGGTCAACATTCTTACCTCTTCACTTAAATGATCATAACTTTTGAATCGTAAGTCTAAATCGCGCATGCCACATATCCACGTACTCGTATGATTATTCTCCATCTCATGGTATCAACACATCAATCAAAATACCAGAAAAATTATCTCACATAATCAAAACATCATTTGCACAGCAAAATCCAAACTGCTTTGATTATGTCGTCATATCTCTCGTAGTGTTGAACAGTATAATAGCTTGTGTTATATAATTCGCTGTGCATGTTATTTCCAACATATCTGCACTAGTGTCATTAGCCTGTATGACATCTCGACCAAGTGATCTTATAAGTGTAACCGATTTAGATCTGTATTACGTTCGCAATCTGGAACAACCAGTTTCCAATTGACCAAGGTTAGTGTCTAGCAACACGGCTTGACTACCCAAGTATACAGACAATATGTATCTGAATAGTATCGCAAATCTAATATAGACAATGCACAACACTGCCTATGTTGTTTCCAATATCTTATGATTATTCAATGATGAACGCGAGACATGATGTTTGTCATTTCCGCTGTATCATCGATTATGTTTCTTGACACGTGAGCATCATATTATACTACGTGATTGTAGTTAGTCAATTAGGTTGTGCACATATAATATAATCTCTATTAAGGGGCCTAGGGATATCATAGCTTACTCTGCATACACCAGAATGCTAGTAAGGGATATTTAGTCCTGTTGACATATGCGTCCTACCCAACATAAGTACTGCATAAAGAGAAGATGTCTGAATGACCCCATTTTACAGAGAGCATTGGACACCAACCACCAATGCACATTCCTTAAGCAGGCATATCATATTCTCAGACTTACGACAACAACACCATGAACCATCAATGACAAAAACACATAATCCATTTATGATGTTCATGTGTGGTCAAATTCGACGATTTATAAACACTTATATGCATCTGTGATATTGAACCGACAACAAGTCTGAGTTGATATGTAAGCTTAAATCACAACATTCAATCATCACACTAGCCTCACATGCAATCAGTGTTCCATACTGATTACCTTGGCCAGAGATACTTTAAAGTTCATTACTTTTATAGTTTGGTTACCACCCAATGTAAATACTTAGATAAACCATAAGTAATGCAACTTTAGGCAACAAATTGACCATCGTCAATCAATAATATGAACAAGAAATACAAACAATAGTTTGTTCTAGGACACTCGACTCTTTCATGGAGCACCCTATTAGTGTCTCCATATGGTAAGAGAAGAGAGAAGTTGCAACCCTAATACAACACTCCAATTGATGATCCTTGCAGCACTCTAGTAGTGTCTCCAGATAGAAAGAGAGAAGGATAGTTCCAACCCTAATACAACACTCCAATTGAAGTTCTCTATAGCACACCAGCAGTGTCTCCATATGGCAAGAGAAAAGGATGGATGCAACCCTGATACAACATTCTAATTGAATATATTTACAACACACCATTAGTGTTTCCATACGGAAAGAAGATGACAGTTGTAACCCTAATACAACACTCCAATTGAAAGCCTTTGTAGCATTCTAGTATTGTCTCCACATGGCAAGAGAAGAGAGTAGTTGTAACCCTAATACAATACTCCAATTGAAAGCCTTTGTAGCATTCTAGTATTGTCTCCACATGGCAAGAGAAGAGAGTAGTTGTAACCCTAATACAATACTCCTATTGATAGTTTTTGCAGCACTCAAGTAATGTAAGTAAATGGTAAGAGAAGAGCGTTGAGGTAACTCTAATACAACACTCCAATTGAATGTATTTGCAACACTTTAGTAGTGTCTCCATATGGCAAGAGAAGAGGGTAGTTGCTACTCTAATACAACACTCGAATTGAAGGTCATTGCAACATACTACTAGCGTCTCCATATGGCAAGAGAAGATAGTAGTTGCAACCCTAATACAACACTTAAATTGAAGGTATTTGCAACACTCTATTAGTGTTTCTATATGCAAAAAGAAGATGAGAGTTGCAATCCCAATACAACACTTCAATTGAAGGTCTTTGCATACTCTTGTAGTGTCTCCAGATAACAAGAGAAGATGACATTTCCAACTCTAATACAAGGTAGTTGCAACTTTAACACAACACTCCAATTGAAGGTCTTTGTAGCACTTTAATAATATCTTTGTATGGCAAGATAAGAGAGCAGTTGTAACCCAATTACAGCACTCCAATTGAAGGTCTCTGAATCATATAGATGTGTCTCCATTAGGCAGGGGAGGAGAATAATTGCAACCTTAATGCAACACTCCAATTGAAGATCTTTGTAGCACTCTAGTAGTATTTCAATAGGACCACAAAAAAAGATTGTTGCAACCCTAATATGATAAATTATCTTGCCATCTCAAGACACTACTAGAGTGCTCCAAACACCTTCAATTACATGGTTGTATTAGGATTGTAAATGCCCTATTATGTTGCCATATAGATACACAACTAGAATGCTCCAAACACCTTCAATTGGAGTGTTGTTCTACGATTGTAAATGCCATATTATCTTGCCATATGGAGACACTACTAGAGAGATCCAGACACCTTAAATTGGAGTGTTTTTATTAGGGTTGTAAATGCCCTATTATCTTTCTATATAGAGACTAGATCACTTTAGTAGTATCTCCAGATGGCGAGATAATAGGGCAATTACAACCTTAATAAAACACTCCAATTGATGGTGTTTGAAGCAATCTAGTAGTGTCTTTATATGACAAGATAATATGACATTTACAACCCTAATATAACATTCCAATTGAATGTGTCTGGAGCACTCTAGTAGTGTCTTAAGATGGCAAGATAATAGGGCGTTTACAACCCTAATACAACACTCCAATTGAAGGTGTTTGAAACACTCTAGTAGTGTCTCTGTATGGCCTCAGAAGACAGTAGTTGTAAATGCCGTATTATCTTGCCATCTGGAAACATTATTAGAGTGCTCTAAACACCTTCAGTTGGACTGTTGCATTAGGGTTGTAAATGTCATATTATCTTGCTATCTGGAAACATTACAAGAGTGCTCCATACACCATCAATTGAAGTGTTGTATTAGGGTTGTAAATGCCCTATTATCTTGAAATACCGAGACACTACTCAAGAGCTCCAAACACCTTCAATTCGAGTGTTGTATTAGGATTACAAATGCCCTATTATCTTGCCATCTAGAGACACTACTAGAGTGCTTCAAATACCTTCAATTGGAGTGTTGTATTAGGGTTGTAAATGCACTATTATCTTGCAATCTAGAGACACTACTAGAGTGCTCCGAACATCTTCAATTGGAGTGCTGTTTTAGAGTTGTAAATTTCCTATTATATTGCCATATAGAGACACGACTAGAGTGCTCCAAACACCTTCAATTGGAGTGCTGTTTTAAAGTTGTAAATGCCCTATTATCTTGCAATCTATAGACACTACTAGAGTGCTCCAAATACCTTCAATTGGAGTGCTGTTTTAGAGTTGTAAATTCCCAATTATATTGCCATCTTGAAACATAAGTAGAGTGCTCCAAACACCTTCAATTGAAGTGTTGTATAAGGGTTGTAAATGCACTATTATCTTGCTATCTTGAGACATTATTAGAGTGCACCAAACATGTTCAATTGGAGTGTTGTATTAGAGTTGTAAATAACTTATTATCTTACCATCTAGAGACATAATTCGAGTTCTCCAAACACCAACAATTGGAGTGTTGTATTTGGGTTCTAAATGCCACGTTATCTTGAGATCTGGAAATATTTCCAGAGTGCTCCAAACACCTTCAATTGGTGTGTTGTATTAGGATTGTGAATGCCCTATTATCTTGTTATATAGAGTTACTACTATAGTACTCCAAACACCTTCAATTGGAGTGTTCTATTAGGGTTGTAAATGTCATATTATATTGCTATATGGAGAAACTATTGGAGTACCCCAAATACCTTCAATTGGAGTGTTCTATTAGAGATGTAAATGCCCTCTTATCTTACAATTTGGAGAAACTACCGGAGTGCTTAAACACCTTCAATAGGAGTATTGTTTTAGGGTTGTCAAAGCCATTTTATCTGGCCATCTTGAGACATTACTAGAGTGCTCCAAATACCTTCAATTGGAGTGCTGTATTAGGCTTATAAATGCCCTGTAATCTTTCAATCCAGAGACAGTACTAGAGTGCTCCAAACACTTTTAATTGGAGTCTTTAGGGTTCTAAATGCCCTATTATCTTGCCATATAGAGACACTACTGGAGTGCTTCAAACAACATCAATTAGAGTATTGTATTAGGGTTGTAAATGCCCTATTATCTTGCCATATAGATACAATACTAGAGTGCTTCAATCCCATTCAATTGGAGTGCTGTATTTGGGATGTAAATCCCCTATTATTGTGCCATATAGAGTCAGTACTAGAGTGATCCAAACACCTTTAATTGGTGTTGTATTAGGGTTGTAAATGCCCTATTACCTTGCCATATGGAGACACTAGAGTGCCCCAAAATATGTAAATTGGAGTGTTGTATTAGGGTTGTAAATGTTCTATTATCTTGCCATCTTAAGACATAACTAGAGTGCTCCGAATACCTTCAATTGGAGTGTTGTTTTAGGGTTGTAAATGCCCTATTATGAAGCTATCTAAAGACACGACTAGAGTGCTCCAAACACATTCAATTGGAGTGTTGTTTTAGTGTTGTAAATGACCTATTATCTTGCCATCTAGAGACATAACTAGAGTGCGCCGAACACCTTCAATTGGAGTGTTGTATTAGGGATGTATATGCCATATTATGTTGCTATATAGAGTCACTACTAGAGGGCTCCAAATACCTTCAATTAGAGTGTTCTATTAGGGTTGTAAATGTCCTATTATCTTGCCATATGGAGACACCACTAGAGTGCTCAAAATACCTTCAATTGGAGTGTTGTATTAGGGATATAACTGTCATTTTATCTTGCAATCTAGAGAAACTACTAGAGTGCTCCTAACACCTTCAATTGGAGTGTCATTTTAGGGTTGTCACTGCCCTATTGTCTTGCCTTCTGGAGACATTACTAGAGTTCTCCAAACACCTTCAATTGGGGTGTTGTATTATGGTTGTAAATGTCTTATTATCTTGCATTCTGGAGACACGAATAGAGTGCTTCAAACACCTTCAATTGGAGTATTATTTTAGGGTTGTCAATTCCCTATTATCTTGCTATCTAGAGACATAACTAGAGTGCTTGAAAAACTTTCAATTGGAGTGTTCTATTAGGGTTGTAAATGCCCTATTATCTTGCCAAATGGAGACACCACTAGAGTGTTCCAAATACCTTCAATTGGAATGTTGTATTAGAGATATTAGGGTTGTAAATGCCCTATTATCTTGCCAAATGGAAACACTACTAGAGTGCTCCAAATACCTTCAATTGGAATGTTGTATTAGGGATATAACTGCCCTTGCAATATGGAGAAACTACTAGGCTGCTCCAAACACTTCAATTGGAGTGTTGTTTTAGGGTTGTCAATGCCCTATTATCTTGCCTTCTGGAGACATTACTAGTGTGCTGCAAACACGCTCAATTGGAGTATTTTATTAGGGTTACAAATGTGCTGCATTCTCTATAATATTGCCATATCACTACTAGAGTGCTCCAAATACCTTCAATTGGAGTGTTGTATTTGGGTTGTGAATCCCCTAATATCTTGCCATATAGATACATTACTGGAATGCCCAAATACCTTCAATTGGAGTGTTGTATTGGGGTTGTAATTGCCATATTACCTTTCAATCTTGAGACACTACTAGAGTGCTCCAAAAACCTTAAATAGGACTGTTGTATTAGAATTGTAAATGCCATATTATCTTGCGATATGAAGACATTACTAGAGTGCTCCAAATACCTTCAGTTGGAGTGTTGTATTAGGGTTGTAAATGCCATATTATCTTGCCATCTAGAGACATAGCTAGTGTGCTCCAAAAACCTTAAATTGGAGTGTTGTATTAGCGTTGTAAATACCCTATTATCTTGTAATCTGGAGACATTACTAGAGTGCACTGTTGTGAATTTTAGGGGTATTTATTTTGTAATCTGGAGACACTACTAGAGTGCACTATTGTGAATTTTAGGGGTATTTATTTTGGACTAAATCTTATACAATATGTTTTAAATTTATAAACCTAAAAACACAAAGTAGATCAATTGCAAGCGCACAATCTAACCTTGTAGTAATGAGGTATCGATAGAAAGACTAAGACAATTGTATTTTTTACTTAAACTAAATTAAAACTAAATAAATTGCAAGTAATAAAAAAAGGGGGTGGGGTTTGTTTCTAAGTAACTAAGTGTGGGTTCAATACCCAAAGCAGTTGGTTTGTAACAAGAAGTTAAGTCAAATGCAAAAAAAAAAATGTTTTGTAAATCAAGATAGCAAGGTCTAAGGGCTTTTGGTCTACAATCACTTGGTCAATCTATTCACATTTAGAGTTCTTTAAATTCATGTCTTGCCTTGATGGGAATTCCAACTAGGTTGGTCTATTTCTAGTTCCTACAATACCTTTCACAATTCATGATCCTCCTGCTAATGTACCTCTTTATTAGGGTTCTCATCCACCTAATTGGGTTATTTAACATGGATCATCTACTACTATTACTTGGTACCATATTTGGTTCTATGATTCTGGGAATAGATCCGAATCCAGTCAACCTTATCTAAACCCTAAGATTATTTGTGTACAATGAAAGTGTTTCTTCTTTATCATACACCCTTAATGCTAAAGTATTGTCACTACCCTAACAAGGTTCGATTACCAAAACACAAATCATGCATGACTCACAAATATATAAAATAAAACCAAACATAAAGCCAAAACAATCATCATAAAGAGAACATCCAAGTAAATAAACTAACACAACTTCATGCTACAACCTAAGCCCTTAGAGAGGAAATTAGCCTCTCATGGGTGCACAAACAATAACAACCATGATAGAAAATAAAGAATCCATACAAGTAAAATCGAAAATAACAAGTGAAATAAAATACACCAATTCCCAAGTTATGTCTCAGTTCTTCCTTGCAAGCTCCTCGAGATCTGCCAAGTTCTTCAATTCTTCACGCCTTTGATTCACTTGAGAAGTGAGATGGATGGAGAAGATGATTAAGGTTTGATGGAGGAGAACAGTGGAATCCAAGATGAGTCTCTAGATGGTTGCCTGCTACCTTTTATAACCAAAATCGTGACTTGGGGAATAATAAGGTGAAATCTGGAAGTGAATCGAGCGAAGATTGCACAAAATCTGCTAAAGATCTGGCTAGTGCGGCCTGGTTAGGCTGCATAGTTGGCTGCACTGTGAGGAAAGATGGAGCTCGTGCGGGTCAGGGAGGCCGCACCTTCATCCGCAAAAAGCCTCTGACTTCAATTGGGTGTTTTCTGCCGAGGCATACGGGTTAGGGTGCGGGCAGGGGTAGCCGCACGGCCGACCGCACCATGTGTTATGTTGTGTCTTTGGGCGCTTCTGAGGAGTGTGCAGGTCGGTCATGCCGCACCTTAGGCTGCACAACTCCTCTGACTTGGCTATTTTTGTTCTTTTTCGCTCGAGGTTCCTTCCTAAGTGGATATGATCGCACCATGTGCCCCCAGAGACAATTCCAAAGCTTGCAAATGCTCCAAAACTACAAATAAAATAAGCAAACTGCAACAACTTGAATCTTGATGTATTTCTAAGTAAAATTATGCTAAATTAACCTAAATTCATAGAAATTGGTCAAGTTATTGACACAAAACCCTAGGTAAAAGTATACCTAATTTACACTCATCATGCACCAAACACCTTCAATTAGAGTGTTGTATTAGGGTTGTAAATGCCCTATTATCTTGCCATCTAGAAACATAAGTAGAAGAGTGCTCCAAACACCTTCAATCAGAGTGTTGTTTTAGAGATGTAAATCCCATATTATCTTGCCATATAGAGTCACTACAAGAGTGCTCCAAAAACTATAAATTGGAGTGTTGTATTAAGGTTGTAAATGCCCTATTATCTTGCCATCTGGGAAGACTGCTAGAGTGCTCCAAATACATTCAATTGGAGTGTTGTATTAGAGTTGTAAATGCCCTATTATTTTTCCATCTAGAGGCATAACTAGAGTGCTTCATGTTCGCACAGAATATATGCTACAAAGTTTCGGTATAGCAAGTTATACCTTTTAAACCTTTGTTATACTCTGTCAAATCAGATAGCAAGTGTACTATCCTATCGATGAGTATGCTCAAGTATCGATCCACAGGAATGGAAGAAAATGACCGGACTTGTCCTAAAATCACTTGAGATTCTAGAAGTGAGAGAAATTGATTTGGTTTAGTTCTAACAATTCTACTGATTTATGACAAGTTTAAAAGACAATAAAAATAATTAAAGTTGTTTTCAATTGATAAAAAGGTGTTTCCAGGGTTCATATTTCATTTCTGTTCAGCCCCGAGGCATACTTTTTTCCGTACAGGTTTCCGTACAGTCCATATAGGACCCCGAGTTAATGTTGCAGCTACATTTTTCTGTGTTGATACTAATGTTTAGGGTTTCTATATCTAACCTCAACTTTCGCATTTTGGCCTAGTACCCGATTACCGGACTCAAATACTTCCCTCTTAGATGCGTTAAACCTCAACTTTCGCATTTTGGTCTAATTTATCTAAGTTACTTGTTGGTTTACTAAAAGTATCCAAGGACTTTCGCCTCAAGGAAAGTTTTGCCTTTTGGGTACTCCTTGGTTTCACCCCACTTCATATACTTTATTCGATTGGATTAAATGTCATAGACTTGGCTCCTAACACTTAGATGTGCGCATTCATCTAACGGGATGACTAATCAATTCAAGCAAGCACAAATAAAGCAATCAAAATACTACACAACAAGGTAAAAACAAAGCATTCAACACAAAATCCAAATAGCATACAAACAAAACCAAACTAGAAACTACATCTTAGCCCTAAAAACAAAGTAAATTAGCTACTCATGTTCACAAGATAACACAAATAAAAAGAGATAAAAGAGTTCATGACAAAACAGTGGAAAATCCGAAGATCCGTTGCAAACTCGCGTTTTTCACCTCTCTTCCTCTTTTTCCTCTTCTTGTCTTTTGCTCCAAGAAAGATTGTCTAAGTTCCAGTGGTGAATCCCCCTTTTTCTGATGTGGAAATATCTCTTTTAATGCCCCAGATCACACCTCCAGAGGCTTCCTTTTCGGCCTCCTTAAATTATGCTCATTTAAGATTCCAACTGGATTTTCCGAATTAGCGTCGTACGGCCTGTATGAATATGTGTACGGGCCATATGCCTGTGCTTTGTCTTGGAGACTTTGTACCTTTGTTGTGGAACCTTCTGTGTGGTTGGGCAGATCTTGTACGGTCCGTACAGAATGTCATACGGGCCGTATGAAAAGTAGTCAGATCTAGTTTTTTGCCATTTCTCCTGCAAAATACCAAACAAAGCATAGCAGTACCACATTTCAAAGTAAAAGTCCACATTTATAGGCTTTAAAGCACAGGTTTTAGTGTAAATCAGGGCCGTAATTCAGATATAATATGGAGATATCACTCTAAATACCTACAACTGGAGTGTTGTATTAGGGTTCTAAATGTCATGTTATCTTTCCATCCGGAAACACTATTGTAGTGCTCGAAACACCTTTAATTGGTGTGTTGAATTAGGGTTGTGAATGGCCCATTATTATGCCATCTGGAGACACTACTTGAGTGCTCCAAACATCTTCAATTGGAGTGATGCATTAGTGTAGATGCCCTATTATCTTGCCATATGGAGACATTATTAGATTGCTCCAAACACATTCAATTGAAGTGTTATATTAGGGCAGTAAATGTCCTATTATCATGCCATATGCAGAAACTACTAGAGTGCTACGAACACCTTCAATTGGAGTGTTGTATTAGGGTTGTAAATGTCCCGTTATCTAGCAGTCTGGAGACACTACTAGAGTACTTCAAACACATTCAATTGGAGTATTGTATTAGGGCAATAAATGTCATATTATCATGCCATCTGCAAACACTACAGTGCTACAAACACCTTCAATTGGAGTGTTGTATTAGGGTTGTAAATGTCCTATTATCTTTCCATATAGAGACACTACTAGAGTGCTCCAAACATCTTCAATTGGAATGTTGTATTAGGGTTGTAAACGCCTTATTATTTTGCCATATGAAGACATTACTAGAATGCTCCAAATACCTTCAATTGGAGTGATGTATTAGTGTTCCAAATGCCCTCTTATCTTGCCATATGGAGACACTATTAGAGTTCTCCAAACACCTTCAATTGGAGTGTTGTATTACGGTAGTAAATGTCCTATTATCTTGCAATCTGGAGACACTAATAGAGTGCTTCAATCACGTTGAATTGGAGTGTTGTATTAGGGTTGTAAATGCCCTATTATCTTGCCATATAGATATAATACTAGAGTGCTCCAAATACCTTCAATTGGAGTGTTGTATTAGGGATGTAAATCCCCTATTATCTTGCCATATAGAGTCACTACTAAAGTGCTCCAATCACCTTCAATTGGCGTGTTGTATTACGGTTGGAAATGTCCCATTACCATACCATATGAAAACACTACCAAAGTGCACCAAAACCGTAAATTGGAGTGTTATATTAGGGTTGTAAATGCCCTATTATCTTGCCATCTGGGGACACTGCTAGAGTGCTCCAAATACATTCAATTGGAGTGTTGTATTAGGGTTGTAAATGCTCTATTATCTTGCTATCTATAGACATAACGAGAGTGCTCCAAATACCTTCAGTTGGAGCGTTGTATTAGGTTTCTAAATTTCATGTTATCTTACCATTCGGAGACACTATTACAATGCTCAAAAATACATTTAATTGGTGTGTTATATTAGGGTTGTGAATGCCCCATTATCATACCATTTGGAGATATTGCTAGAGTGCTCCAAACACTTTCAATTGGAGTATTGTTTTAGGGTTGTAAATGCCCTATTATCTTGCTATCTGGAGATAGGACTAGAGTGGTCCAAACACCTTCAATTAGAGTGTTGTATTAGGGATGTAAATGCCCTATTTTGTTGCTATATAGAGTCACCACTAGAGTGCTCCAAATACCTTCAATTAGAGTTCTATTAGGGTTGTAAATGGCCCATTATCTTGCCAAATTGAGACACTATTAGAGTGCTCCAAATATCTTTCAATTGGAGTGTTGCATTAGGGATATAACTGTCATTTTATCTTGCAATCTGGAGAATGTACTAGAGTGGTCAAAACACCTTCAATTGGAGTGTTGTTTTGGTGTTGTCAATGCATCTTGCCTTCAGGAGACATTACTAGAGTGCTCCAAACACCTTCAATTGGAGTGTTGTATGAGGGTTATAAATGCCCTATTATCTTGCCATATGAAGAAATTACTAGAGTAATCGAAATACCTTCAATTGGAGTGATGTATTACTGTTGTAATGCCCTATTATCTTACCATATGGAGACACTATTAGAGTGCTCTTAACACTGTCTATTGGAGTGTTGCATTATGGTAGTAAATGGCCGATTATCTAGCAATCTGGAGACAGGACTAGAGTAGTCCAAACACCTTCAATCGGAGTGTTGTTTTCGAGATGTAAATCCCCTATTATCTTACCATATAGAGTCACTACAAGAGTGCTCCAATCACCTTCAATTGGTGTGTTTGTATTAGGGTTGTGAATTCCCTATCATGGGTGTAAATGCCCTCAATTGGACTGTTTTATAAGGGATGCAAATGCCCTACCTTGCAATCTGGAGAAACTATTGGAATGCTTGAAACACGTTCAATTGGAGTATTGTTTTAGCGTGGTAAATGCCCTATTATTTTTCCATCTAGAGTCACTACAAGAGTGCTCCAATCACCTTCAATTGGTGTGTTTGTATTAGGGTTGTGAATTCCCTATCATGGATGTAAATGCCCTCAATTGGAGTGTTATATTAGGGATATAAATGCCCTATCTTGCAATCTGGAGAAACTACTGGAGTGCTTGAAACACGCTCAATTGGAGCATTGTTTTAGGCTTGTCAATGTCATAATATCTTGCCATCTGGAGACATTAATAGAGTGCTCCAAACACCTTCAATCCGAGTGTTGTTTTAGATTTGTTAATCCCTTATTATCTTGCCTTATAGAGTCACTACAACTGCACTCCAATCACCTTCAATTGACGTGTTATATTATGGTTGGAAATGTCCTATTACCATACCATATGAAAACACTACCAAAGTGCTCCAAACACCTTCAATTGGAGTGTTGTTTTAGAGTTGTAAATGCCCTATTATCTTGCCATATAGAGGCATAACTAGAGTGCTCCAAACACCTTTTATTAAAGTGTTGTATTAGGGATGAAAATGCCCTATTATCTTGTCATCTAGGGACACTACTAGAGTTCTCCAAATACATTCAATTAGAGTGTTGTATTAGGGTTCTAAATGTCAAGTTATCTTACCATCCAGAAACACTATTACAATGCTCGAAACACCTTTAATTGGTAGGTTGTATTAGGGTTGTAAATGCCCCATTATCATGCGATCTGGAGACATTACTAGAGTGTTCGAAATACCCTCAATTGGAGTGTTGTATTAGGGTTGTAAATGCCCTATTATCAAGCCATCGGGAGACAAGACTAGAGTGCTCCAAATACCTTCAATTGAAGTGTTGTTTTAGGGTGGTGAATGCCCTATTATATTCCCATCTTGAGACATTAAGTGCTCCAAACAACTTCAATTGGAGTGTTGTAATCGGCCTGCGTTCACTTGATGTCACTTGGGTTCCTTGAGGCAGAACTAAGATGAAGTCAACCTTGAAAACGTCTTTTTATTATTGATTGAAACCAAGTTTATTTACTTTCTTACAATTAATTATTGTCATTGAATTGTTAGGATCATAAATACCCAAAACCAACATTTTCCAACTTCTAGTTTTAATTAATTTAAGTAGAGTCCAGTAAAGAATTGAACCGTCCTCTAAATCGATACCTGACTATACTACACGGTAGGACTGTGCACTAGCAGTTTGAATCAAAAATAAAATCAAGGTTTAAAAGATACAACTAGCTATACTGAAACTTTGTACTATATCTTTTTGGTGTAACATCTCTATATGACAAGACAATAGGGTATTTACAACCCTAATACAACACTTCAATGGAAGCTATTTGGAGCACTCTAGTAGTCTCCATATGGCAAGATTATACAGCATTTGCAACCCTAATATAACACTTCAATTGAAGGTGTTTGGAGCATTCTAGTAGTTTTCCTAGAAGGCAAGATAGTAGGGCATTGACAATCCTAAAACAACACTCCAATTGAAGGTGTTTGGAGCACTCTAGTAGTTTCTCCATATTGCAAGATAAAAGGGCAGTTATATCCCTAATACAACACTCCAATTAAAGGTATTTGGAGCACTTTAGCACTGTCTCCATATGGCAAGATAATAGGACATTCACAACCCTAATAGAACACTCGAATTGAATGTATTTGGAGCATTGTCTCCAGAAGACATGATAGTTGGGCATTGACAATCCTAAAACAACACTCCAATTGAAGGTGTTTGGAGCACTTTAGTAGTTTCTCCATATTGCAAGATAAAAGGGCAGTTATATCCCTAATACAACACTCCAATTAAAGGTATTTGGAGCACTCTAGCACTATCTCCATATGGCAAGATAATAGGACATTCACAACCCTAATAGAACACTCCAATTGAATGTATTTGGAGCACTCTAGTAGTGACTCTATATACCAACATAATAGGGCATTTACATCCCTAATACGACACTCCAATTTCAGGTTTTTGGAGCACTCTAGCTTTGTCTCTAGATGGCAAGATAATAGGGCATTTACCATGTTAATACAACACTCCAACTAAAG
The DNA here is from genome assembly GCA_033356055.1 of Carex pumila. NCBI lineage: Eukaryota > Viridiplantae > Streptophyta > Magnoliopsida > Poales > Cyperaceae > Carex > Carex pumila. The sequence goes on from JARJHM010000368.1 coordinate 303,544, forward strand.
GTATTCGGAGCAATCTAGTAGTGTCTCCAGATTGCAAGATAATAGGACATTTACAACCCTAATACAACATTTCAACTGAAGGTATTTGGAGCACTCTAGTAATGTCTCCAGATTGCAAGATAATAGGGCATTTACAACTCTAGTACAACACTCATATTTTAGGTTTCTGGAGCACTCTAGTAGTGTCTCCATATGGCAAGGTAATAGGGCATTTACAACCCTAATACAATGCGCCAATTGAACTTGTTTGGAGCACTCTAGTAATGTCTTAAGATGGCAAGATAATAGGACATTGACAACCCTAAAACAAAACTCCAATTGAAGGTGTTTCAAACACTCCAGCAGTTTCTCTAGATTGCAAGATAAGATGTCATTTACATCCCTAATAGAACACTCCAATTGAATGTATTTGGAGCACTCTAGTAGTGTCTCTATATGGCAAGATAATAGGGCATTTACAACCCAAATAGAACACATCAATTGAAGGTGTTCGGAGTTGTTTCTAGATGAAAAAATAATAGGGCATCTACAATACTAATACAACCCTCCAATTGAATGTGTTTGAAGAAATCTAGTAGTGTCTCCCTATGGCTAGATAATATATTCACGACCCTAATACAACACTCCAATTGAAAGTGTTTGGAGCACTTTAGTAGTGTCTCCAGATAGCAATATAACATGGCATTTAGAACTCTAATTTAACACTCCAATTGTAGGTATTTGAAGCACTCTAGTTATGTCTCTAGATGCCAAGATAATAGGACATTTACAACCATAATACAACACTCCAAATAGAAGTGTTTGAACCACTCTTGTAATGTCTCCAGATGGCAAGATAATAGGGCTTTTACAACCCTAAATAAATACTCCAATTGAAGGTGTTTGAAGCACTCTATTAGTGTCTCGAAATTGCAAGATAATAGGGCATTTACAACCATAATACAACACTCCAATTGATGGTGTTTGGAGCACTCTAGTAATGTCTCCATAAGGAAAGATAATAGGGTATTTACAACCCTAAAACAGCACTTCAATTGCAGGTGTTTGGAGCATACTAGTAGTTTCTCCAGATTGCAAGATAAAAGGGCAATTATATCCCTAATACAACATTCCAATTGAAGGTATATGGAGCACTCCAATACTGTCTTCAGAGGGCACGATAATAGGGAATTTACTACCCTAATAGAACACTCATTTGAAGGTATTTGGAGGACTCTAGTGGTGACTCTATATGGCAAGATAATAGGGAATTTAAATCTCTAAAATAACACTCCGATTGAAGGTGTTTGGAGCACTCTAGTAATGTCTCCAGAAGGAAAAATAAAAGGGTATTTACAACCCTAAAACAATACTTCAATTGCAGGTGTTTGGAACATACTAGTAGTTTCTCCAGATTGCAAGATAAAAGGGCAGTTATATCCCTAATACAACATTTCAATTGAAGGTATTTCGAGCACTCTAGTTATGTCTCTAGATGGTAAGATAATAGGGCATTTACAACCCTAATACAACACTCCAATTGATGGTGTTTGGTGCACTCTAGTAGTGTCTCTTGATTGCAAGATAATAGGACATTTACAATGCCAATACAACACTCCAATTTATGGTTTTTGGAGCACTCTAGCTATGTCTCTAGATGGCATGATAATAGAGCATTTACAACCCTAATACAACACTCCAACTTCAGGTATTTGGAGCACTCTAGTAGTGTCTCCAGATTGCAAGATAATAGGGCATTTATAATTCTAATACAACTCTCGTTTTTCAAGTTTGTGGAGCACTCCAATAGTGTCTCCAGATTGCAAGCTAATAGGGCATTTACAACCCTAATACAACACTCCAATTGAAGGTGTTTGGAGCACTCTAGTAATGTCTGTAGATGACAAGATAATAGGACATTTACAACCCTAAAAGAATACTCCAATTGAAGGTGTTTGGACCACTCTAGTCTTGTCTCTAGATGGGTTGATAATAGGGCAGTTACAACACAAATACAACACTCCAATTGAAGGTGTTTGGAGCACTCTAGCAATGTCTCTAGATGACATGATAACGGGGCATTCACAACCTAAATACAACACACCAACTAAATGTGTTTTGAGCACTGTAATAGTGTTTCCCGATGGTAACATGAAATTTAGAAACCTAATACGACACTCCAACTGAAGGGATGTGGAGCACTCTCGTTATGCCTCTAGATAGAAAGATAATAGGCATTTACAACACTAATACAACACTCTAATTGATTGTATTTGGAGCACTCTAGCAGTGTCCCCAGATGGCAAGATAATAGGGCATTTTGATCCCTAATACAACACTCCAATTTATGGTTTTGGAGCAGTTTGCTAGTGTTTTCGTATGGTATGGTAATAGGGCATTTCCAATCATAATACAATACTCCAATTGAAGATGTTTGGAGCACTCTAGTATTATATCTATATGGCAAGATAATAGGGCATTTACAACCCTTCTACAACACTCCAATGATGTCTCTATATGGCAAGATAAAAGGGCATTTACAAGCTTCAAATAAAACTCCAATTGAAGGTGTTTGGAGCAGTCTAGTAGTGTCACTAGACTGCAAGATAGTAGTGCCTTTACATCCCTAATACAATACTCCAATTGAAGGTATTTGGAGCACTCGTGTAGTGTCTCTATATGGAAAGATAATATGACATTTACAACCCTAATACAACACTCCAATTGAAGGTGTTCGTAGCACTCTCGTCGTGTCTCCAGATGTCTTGATAATATGGCATTTACAACACTAATACAACACTCCAATTGAAGGTGTTTGGAGCACTCTAGTATTATATTTATATGACAAGATAATAGGGCATTTACAACCCTTGTACAACACTCGAATTGAAGATGTTTGGAGCACTCCAATGATGTCTCTATATGGCAAGATAAAAGGGCATTTACAACCCTCAAATAACACTTCAATTGAAGGTGTTTGGATTAGTCTAGTAGTGTCACCAAACTGCAAGATAATAGGGCCTTTAGATCCCTAATACAACACTCCAATTGAACGTATTTGGAGCATCCTAATAGTGTCTCTATATGGAAAGATAATAGGACATTTACAACCGTAATACAACACTCAAAATTGAAGGTATTTGGAGCACTCTAGTAGTGTCTCCAGATTGCAAGATAATAGGGTATTTACAACTCTAATACAACACTCCAATTGAAGGTATTTGGAGCACTGCAGTAGTGGCTATATTCCAAGATAATAAAACATTTACAATACTAATACAACACTCCAATGGAATGTATTTGGAGCACTCTAGTAGTGTCTCCATATGGCAAGATTATAGAGCATTTGCAACCCTAATACAACACTCAAATTAAAGGTGTTTGGAGCACTCTAGTAGTTTCTCCAGTTTGCAAGATAAAAGGGCAGTTATATCCCTAATATGACAATCCAATTGAGGTATTTCGAGCACTCTATTAGCATCTCCATATGGCAAGATAATAGAGCATTTACAACCCTAATAAAACACCCCAATTGAATGTATGTAGAGCACTCTAATAGTGACTCTATATAGCAACATAATGGGGCATTTACATCCCTAATACAACACTCCAATTTCAGATTTTTGGAACACTCTAGTCATGTCTATAGATGGCAAGACAATAAGGCATTTACAACCCTAATACAACACTCCAATTGAAGATCTTTCGTGCACTTTAGTAGTGACTCTATATAGCAACATAACAGGGCATTTACACCCCTAATACAACACTCCAATTGAAGGTGTTAGGAGCACTCTAGTTATGTCTCTCAATGACAAGATAATAGGGCACTTACAACACTATTACAACACTCCAATTAAAGGTGTTTCGTGCACTCTAGTAGTGTCTCCAGATTGCAAGATAACAGGGCATTTACAACTCTAATACTCTAATTTAAGGGTTTTGGAGCACTCTAGCTATGTTTCCATATGGCAAGGTAATAGGGCATTTACAACCCCAATACAACACGCCAATTGAAGGTGTTTGGAGCACTCCAGTAGTGTCTCTCGATTGGAAAATTATATGGCATTTACAACCCTAATACAATACTCCAATTGAAGGTATTTTGAGTACTTTAGTAGTGTCTCGATATGGCATGATAATATGGCATTTATGGCCCTAATACAACACTCCAATCGAAGGTGTTTCAAGCACTCCAGTAGTTTCTCCAGGTTGCAAGATAAGAGGACATTTATATCCCTCATAGAACACTCTAATTGAATGTATTTGAGGCACTCTAGTAGTGGTTCCATATGGCAAGATAATATGGCATTTACAACCCTAATAGAACACACCAATTGAAGGTGTTCAGGTCACTCTAGTTTTGTTTCTAGATGGCATGATAATAGAGCGAGCATTTACAACTTTAATATAACACTCCAATTAAAAGTGTTTGGAGCACTCTAAGAGTGTCTCCATTTGGCAAGATAATAGCGCATTTACAACCCTAATAGAACAATCCAATTAATGGTATTTCGAGCAATCTAGTAGCGACACTATATAGCAACATAATTGGGCATTTACATTCCTAATAAAACACTCCAATTGAAGTTGTATGGAGCACTCTAGTAATGTCTCAAGATGGCAATATAATACGGCATTCACCACCCTAAAACAACACTTCAATTGAAGGTGTTTGGACCACTCTAGGTGCGTCTCCTGATGGCTTGATAATAGGGCATTTACAACCCTAATACAACACTCCAATTGAGGGTGTTTCGAGCACTCTAGTAATGTCTCCAGATCGCATGATAATGTGGCATTTACAACCCTAATACAACCTACCAATTAAAGGTGTTTCGAGCACTGTAATAGTGTTTCCGGATGGTAAGATAACTTGACATTTAGAACCCTAATACAACACTCCCATTGAATGTATTTGGAGAACTCTAGTAGTGTCCCTAGATGACAAGATAATAGGGCATTTTCATCCCTAGTACAACACTTTAATTAAAGGTGTTTGGAGCACTCTAGTTATGCCTCTATATGGCAAGAAAATAGGGCATTTACAACTCTAAAACAACACTCCAATTGAAGGTGTTTGAAGCACTTTGGTAGTGTTTTCATATGGTATGGTAATAGGGCATTTCCAACCATAATATAACACGTCAATTGAAGGTGATTGGAGCGCAGTTGTAGTGACTCTATAAGGCAAGATAATAGGGGATTAACAAATCAAAAACAACACTTGGATTGAAGGTGTTTGGAGCACTCTATTAATGTCTCCAGATGGTAAGATAATATGACATTGACAACCCTAAAACAATACTCCAATTGAACGTGTTTCAAGCATTCCAGTAGTTTCTCCAGATTGCAAGATATGGCATTTACATCCCTAATAGAACACTCCAATTGAGGGCATTTACATCCATGATAGGGCACAACCCTAATACAAACAAACCAATTGAAGGTGATTGAAGCACTCTTGTAGTGACTCTATATGGCAAGATAATAGGGGATTTACATCTAGAAAACAACACTCCGATTGAAGGTGTTTGGAGCACTCTAGTTATTTTTCTAATTAGCAAGATAATAGGGCAATTACAACTCTAATACAACACTCCCATTTAAGGTGTTTGTAGCACTCTAGTAATGTCTCTAGATGGAAAAATAATAGGGCATGTACGACCCTAAAACAATACTCCCATTGAACGTGTTTCAAGCATTCCAGTAGTTTCTCCAGAGTGCAAGGTAGGGCATTTGCATCCCTTATAAAACAGTCCAATTGAGGGCATTTACACCCATGATAGGGAATTCACAACCCTAATACAAACACACCAATTGAAGGTGATTGGAGCACTCTTGTAGTGACTCTATATGGTAAGATAATATGGGATTTACATCTCGAAAACAACACTCCGATTGAAGGTGTTTGGACTACTCTAGTCCTGTCTCCAGATTGCTAGATAATCGGCCATTTACTACCATAATGCAACACTCCAATAGACAGTGTTAAGAGCACTCTAATAGTGTCTCCATATGGTAAGATAATAGGGCATTACAACAGTAATACATCACTCCAATTGAAGGTATTTCGATTACTCTAGTAATTTCTCCATATGGCAAGATAATAGGGCATTTATAACCCTCATACAACACTCCAATTGAAGGTGTTTGGAGCACTCTAGTAATGTCTCCTGAAGGCAAGATGCATTGACAACACCAAAACAACACTCCAATTGCAGGTGTTTTGACCACTCTACTAGATTCTCTAGATTGCAAGATAAAACAACAGTTATATCCCTAATGAAACACTCCAATTGAAGATATTTGGAGCACTCTAGTAGTGTCTCAATTTGGCAAGATAATAGGGCATTTACAACCCTAATAGAACTCCAATTGAAGGTATTTGGAGAACTCTAGTGGTGACTCTATATAGCAACAAAATAGGGCATTTACATCCCTAATACAACACTCCAATTGAAGGTATTTGGAGCAC